>RJWM01019670.1:0-38610 GCA_004363535.1 Dasyprocta punctata | reverse complement strand
TGCTGAGGAGGCTCAGGGGTCATGGGCCCCAGGGAGACAAAACCTGACCCAGCCTGGGATTGGGGCAGTAGAAGAGAATGTACAAAGGCCAGGAAGTGTAGACATGGAGGGTGGGAGGATGAAAAAGCCTCCCCTGCACAGGAGTACGTGAACTCAGGAAGCCTGGGTTAAGGAGCTGCAGCAACAAGAAAATGGGGAGCCAAGCAGGGTGATTCATGCAGCTTCCTAAATATGCAGGTACCTTGAAGGTCATAATGAGGTGTGTGAAATGGAACTCAGCCTCCAGGTCCAGCTGGATAGTGACCATGCGAACACCTGGGGTAGAAGTCAGAGGTCAAGGATTTAGACTTTCGGTAGGCAGTGGCCCTGCTCAATCCATGCCTACCCACAACCTCACCATTCTCGGATTGCCACCAGGCTGCCCGGCGCTGTGGTGCAAAGCTGGTGACTACATTCTGGATACGATGGCTGTGTGGGTTGTCTGAAGCAGAGAAGGGGCGCCGGGAATCACACAGGAAGCACTTCTTCTCATCCTGGGTTGGGTCGGGGGTCAAAATCAGTGCCTTAGCCACTGCCGGCCCAACCCTGACCCAACCTTTCACACAGCCTCCAGCAGCACCTGCAAGTGACTGACAATGCAGTAGGGCTGGGGGCCACGCAGGCCACAGGTAGATGAGGCAGTCAGTCTGTCAGCACGGCCCACCAACAGGTCACCTGTGGCTGGGTAGCAGCTTCCTCGAGAACAGCCAGGCACATCCAGCGATGGGGCCTGGGCCAGTGTGGTGGCCAGCACTGGGGACAGAGGGTAGGCCAGTAATTCTGTGTTCCCATCCGGCAGCCCCCCGACCCCATGTACCCCAGCAATAACCACCCAGGACCACCATCACATCCCATACCCTGGGCCCTCAACAAGGCCCCTCACCACTTAGAAGCAGGCCCAGTCGAAGGTCCCAGGGAACAGGCTGTCCCTGCCGGCCCCTCCCTTGGTCCCCTGCGGCCCACTCCATCCTGAAGAGGAGGGAAAGATGAGGGGAGATCAAATGCAGAACCCAAGCCCACCCCGTCCCTTCAGAGTCTGATGCTGACCCTGCCCTTGTGGGTCTTCGGCTGATTTCCCTCCAGGCCCTCTGTCTGTCCCACGGTTGGGTAAAGCCGTGTCCCTCACCAGCTCCCAGTGGCGACTTTGAGCAAAGTTAGGAAGCACGGCAAAAGGGAAAGTACGGAGTGGATCCCAGGCAGGAATACAACCCAGGACAACAGAACCCAAAATATATTTTGGCTCACAGTTTATATGTTTCAGTCCATAGTTGGCTGGCTGCAAGGCAGGGCAACATAGCAGAGGGGCATGGCAGAGAAGAAACAGCCCATGGCAGGGCAGACAGGAGGCTGAGAGCAATCAAGGCAGGAGGGTAGATGTATACCCTTAGGCCATGCCTACAATGACCCACCTTTTCCCACCAGGCTTTGCCTCCCAACATTGCACCTAGCTATAAAGCCATCAGTGAACTAATCCAGTATCACACACCCATGAGCCAGTCACCTCCCAAAAACCCTAACTATGAGCTCATGAGGCCCTGCAGGGACATCTAGATATAAACCATAACAACTCTTAAGTGCAGACTACTCAGAGGCTGGGAAAGGCGTGGGAGTGGTGTGTGCTTTAGGAGAAAGAGGGAACACCAACTGGAGACATGGAAGAAGCAAATAAGAGGTTTTTCTTATCTGGAATACAGGACCAAGGAGCTGATCACCAGTGTCCTGTGTATCACCATGGAAATCACTGCCAATCCGGCCAGTTGATCTCAGGGCTGCAGCATCAGCAGAGGTAAAAGGGTGCAAACAGAGGGACCAGATTTCCCTATTCAGGGTTGCAGGGAGGTTTGGTACTTTGTGTTTTGTTTTGTTTTGTTTTGTTTTGTTTTGTTTTGTTTTGTTTTGTTTTGTTTTGAGACAGCGTTTCACTGCGTAGCCCAGGCTGGCCTCAAATGATAGCGATTCCCCTACCATAGCCTCCCAAGTGCTAGGATTACAGCCATATGCCACCATACCAGGCACGGGAATTTTGCAGCCTGAAGGACAGGATAGACCCAGAGGAGAGACAAGCAAAGGCCACACCCTGCCTAAAGCACAGCTCTGGCAAGATCTGCTGCCCCTACTCACTACAGCAAATAGGCATGAAAATTGAAACCTCAGTTTTTCAGTATAAAAATGGGCACCCAAATTGGGCATAGTCGTGCACACCTGTAATTCCTGCACTCAAGAAGGTGAGCAGAAGGATCACTGCAAGTTAGAGGCCAGCCTGGGTCATATAATGAGTTTGAAACCAACCTTTAACTACGTAGTGAGACCCTGTCTCAAAAATAAAACTTAAAAAAGAGAGAAACCGGGCATGGTGGTGCATGCCTTTAATCCCAGCACTCGGGAGGCTGAGGTAGGAGGTGTTGTGAGTGCAAGGCGGCTTGGGCTACAACGTGAGCACAAGGCCAGTCTGAGCTACACAGTGCAACCCTGCCTCAAAAAAAAACCAGGGCCGGGAGTTTGGCTCAGTGGCTTAAGCACCTGTCTGGCAGATATGAGGTTCTGAGTTCAATCCCCGGTGCCACTAAAAAAAAAATAGAGAGAGAGAGAAAAGAAGGAAAAGGGGCACCAGTAGGAGCAAATGAATCCAGATCTTGTTGCTCTTTATCCGCTCCGGACCTTCCAACCCTCCAGAAGCTCAGAACCAGGGTTGGAATGTGAGCTAGGGGCAGGCACCCGCCCCACCCAGGCCCCTGGGACCAGGATGGGTGGGAGTGGCGCTGGAGTTCTTGGGCATTTAGAGGCAGGCTCCTCACTTTGAGCCACTGCTGTGAACACAGCATCTGAGTCCAGACAAGCTACCAGTGCAGGGCGGGAGGGCTGACAGTCTGGGGGAACCATTCTGCTTCAGGAAGGAAGGGAAGAGTACAAGGCTGGGCCGAGCCTTGGGATGGCCTCACTGGAGTAGTCTCCAATCAACTGGAGGCTCCTGTGGTTGACCTGGGGATCTCTGGGATGCTAGAGACAACTCCAAAGTTTAGATTACTAGAGATAGAGGTCTGTCACGGTCAGGGGCACTAGATGGCTTCAAGGAGTTATAAGATATCTCTATTTTCTTAAGATCAGAGGGCCAATGGAGGTGTCATGGGTGTCACACAGGGGTTACTCAGGGTCAGCAAACACTCAGTTGAGTCTCTTGTTTTCTCAAGGTCAGGAGATGCCTGGGTCAACTCTAGGGTTCAATTGAGTCACCCAGGTGATTCCAGGGTCCATAGATGACTGATAGCAGGTGGTATATGTAGTGGTACCTGCTGCACGTGTTCAAGCAGCTCTGTTCTGGGCCTGTAGGGTAGAAGCCTTTTTCAATTCCTACACATTCAGTCCCAATTGGTGCTCTAACCCTGGGGATCAGGTCATATGAGCCAGGCTTTTATCCCTGGCCCTAACAATCTATGACAATCCTGATTCTGACCTCAGCCCTAACTCTAAATGAACCTAAACCCTAATTGTCTTAGTTATTTTTCTTGTTGCTGAGATAAAATACCCAACACCCAAAGTTAAAGGAGGAAAGTTTTATTTTGGCTCAGTTTGTAGAGGTTTCAATTCATACTCAGCTGGCTCCAAGGCAGGGTGGTGTGGCAGAGGAGAAACAGTTCATGACAGGCAGAAGGCAGAAGGCAGTAGAGCAGCAAGATGCAACCATAGCCCTCTTTCTTTCTCTTTTTATTCGATCCAGGCTACCCAACCTTAGAGCAGACAGCACTCACACCCAGGGTGGGGTACCTTAATCCTAGTATTGCACCATGAATCCATCCCAGTATCACATCGTTAATCCCAACATCACACATTCTAGATGAAGCCACCTCCCAAAACTCCCACCTGTGACCACATGAAGCTTTGGATGGACATCTAGATATAAGCCATAACTCTAGTCTAACAGCTTTCCCCTTGTCTGAACCTTACCAAGGCCCAGATCCCTGTAGAAGTGTGGACCCAGCCCTGTCCCATATACAACATCCCTGTTCTGACCCTGATCTTCCTGTGTGACTTTATTCTACCTTGTGCCTGCCCCACTCTAACACCACAGTGTACCCTCCAGGCTGGTCCAGGGGCTCTGTACCTTCTTTCGTAGTTCTTGGGCTGTGCACTGGCTCCCCTGCATCCTGCACCATGGCTATCAAATCATATAGGCCCTTCTGCAGCTGTGTCATACCCACCTGTGACATCATGACTGAACCTGAAATCCCACCTTACTGACCTGAGTATATCACTGCCCAAGGTTCCCATGGGGCAAGGATTTTAGAATTGAGACACTGCCCAGCCCAGAAGTTTCGATAATTTTGCAAACTAGTTGTTAAACATTATGTAGACTGAAATAAATCATGTTAGGGTAATTTACACAATAGAAATTGATAAAGGCTACAAATCACAGGCATAGTCCACACAATTGTAATCCGAGCACTGTGGGATTAATGTGAGTTGTTTTTTCTAAACCAAAACCTCAGTATTCAGGTTTAATTGCAGTGTTGTCCCTTTGAGATAAATAAGTAGGTTTTGGGTTGCAGTTTGGCACTTGGTCTCTAAAAGGTTCACCATCACTTTCCTCACCTGCTGCCCATCCATCTGTCCCCCGGCTTCACTTTAGACTCCCATGGCCCTCTTTGGCCAGATGAAGCTCTTGGCGTGGTCTAGTTCTCAGGATATTTCCAGGTGTTCACAGTGTCCCCTGAGCCACAGTTCTCTTTTGGTCAAACTATTCTATGGTCTCAGGGTCTGGGCTAATGTAGCCATTTTCCTTCTGTGAGGAGATGGAAAATTAGCCTGGCCATAATTTCTCATTCAGGGAACATACATGTCTAGATACCCCCGCAAATTCTCATGTGATTATAAGGGGGAGTTTCTCATAGGTGGCTGGATCTAGAGTGTGTGATGCTGGAATTGACTCAGGGTACAATGCTAAAATCAAGGGCACTAAGATTAAAGATGTGAGTACTACCCACCCTAAGTAGCCTGAATAAGATATAAGGGATAGAAAAAGATGTGGTCATCTCTGGCCTGCTTTGCTACCTTTTGCCTGCCACAAACTGTTTCTTCTCTGCCATGCCACCCTGCCTTGGAGCCAGTCGAGTATAGACTGAAATCTCTACAAACTGTGAGCTAAATAAACCTTTTCTCCTTTGGGGTCAATATTTTGTCTCAGCAATGAAAAAAGTAAGTAAGACACTACCTGATTTTCAGACACGTCAACCTGTGACTCTGGAAAGCTGACCAGAGACCCCTGCCTCCTGATCCCAGATCCCTTTGCCTGAATCCAGCTGTCCACTCTGTAATTTGCTGCAGGTCCCCAAACAGTGTGAAGGAAACTCCAAGAGTTTCTGTGCCTCATGCAATACCCGCTCCAGGGCCTGCATGTGTCTACCCTGGTTTCCAGCTATGGCACAAGCACCTCAAGTAGATGTGACCTGTTAGCGACAAGATCTCATACAAATAGGCAGAACAGTTCCCAAAACCCTGAACATGGACTTCTTGTGGGAACTTGAGCAGGTTTTTAATAGGATGGCCTAGGTCAGATGTCAGCCTGAGGCAAGGGATCTCTGGGCAGCCTCTCAGGACTCATATGCAGAAGTTCTCTTGGGTTTCCTTGAGATTTAGACAACATAAAAGGACACATTCATACCACGAAGACTGATAGTGTAGCTTTCTGTGATACCCTACGCTGTGTTTTCCAGATGCATCATGTACTTTTATCTTTGCTCTTACCCTCTTTTTTTCTTTACTTGGCCCACACTCACTCTGCAGAGCCAATTTATCTCCAACTCTTCACTTTAACTTTCTTTTTCTTTTTTTTTTTTTCACTTTTACTGTCTCAAATAAAATTTGCCACTTCTTTTCCCTGGTTTTGTTCAATTCTTTGTTTGATATGAGAAGAATTTGGACTCTATCTCCAGAAGGAGAGACAAACAGCCCCAAATCCAGTAATGTTTGGTTGGCAAGCTACTTTCTAGAAGCAAGCTACCCAATAACAGTAAAACATGACTTGCTGTATAGAAGGGACTCTCTGGAGTCACAGGTACATGTCTGGCACCTCAGCCTTGAGACACCTTCTCTGCAGAAAGATAGGCACCCTCGTGTGGGTCACAACTGTGCAAGACTAAGCCCTGTGGGGAAGAAATAGGAAAGGGCAAAGAGCAGACGGCACTCATCCTACCCTTCCCTTGAAGCATGGTTCTGCATAAGTATGAGGCTGACACCAGCATTTCCTTGCTTAGAACTACCATGGGCACCAATATCCACCCTGATCAGAGAGACCATACTGCATAACACCCTTTATTTGTTTATTTTGTGGCACTGGGATAGAATTCAGGGCCTCTCACAAGTTAGGCAAGTGCTCTATCTCTGAGGTACATCCTCAGCATGCACAGCAGCCTTTAGGTAGGAAAACAGCATAGAGCTTCAGGATCTACAATCTAGTCATGGATTACCAGGATTAAGGGCTAGCAGACAGGCTCAGGAAGGAGCCATCCAAGGTGTCCTTTCTGTAGGCACTCTCTGTCTAGGCTTGCCAACTTTTTCCCTACATCTGTTTTCACAAGTACTTCCTGAGGTTTTCCCTCAGGAAAACCCCAACTGAGTGGCCCTCACCCCTTATAGTGGACTGTGTATTTGGCTTACCCCTGTACTCCTGCTCTGTGTCACCCCAATATCCATCTTAGGACCAGGAGAGTATATAACCCCAAATATTCCCCAGCAAAAGCAATGACCTGTGACCTGAAGAACAGAGCACAGAACAGTCATCAGGTGCAAAGACACCCTTGGGGGAAAACAACATGAATGCTCATGCACTGATGTGGTTGCAGAAGCAAGCTTCAGATGGGCACTGAGGAGGAACAATGCTCATGTTTACAACTGCAGCCTAGGAAGAGGAAAGTCTCATCAGATTTTATACAGGGGAAACCACACCCAGCCTTCCTAGGTTGTCCTCCTCATTTACGCACACACTTATGTCAACAGCCTCCTGGGCACTGATAACTGCCATGGAGGCCTGGAGAGGAATGGAGTTTATGTGTGCTGTCTTCCTGTACTCTTGGAGACTATAGGCCCTACATACCCAGTCAGGAAGTCTGAGCTCTGACCAAGACAGCAGAGAACACAATAGTTGTAGTATGGCCCATCTTCCTGTCTTACAAGGCCATACCTATAAGTCTCCCAGTTTGGCTCTCCTTTCCCAAAACAGGAACTCCATGAAGAGAGGTGACTGCCCTGCAGCTCAGCATACAGATAGGAGGATGGGCAAAGATTTGTCATGTGGGCCTGATGGGACTGTGAACAAGTACCACAGCTATAGGTTTACTAATGCCAACCATGCCTCATCTCTTTCTAACCCCACTTGAGCTGTCCACATGGCTAGAACTCCCATAAGAAAAGCTAGCCACTAGGGTGCCCAAGATAGAGGTAGGGTTGGCAAAGCTGGCCAGAGCCCAGAGTAGGGTCTTCATAGCAGCTAACTAAGCACCTAGAGGCAGTAGCATATGAAATGGTACCCAGCCCACTCATGATATTTCCTGCCCAGCCAACATCAATGCTCACTTCTCACAGTGATAACCTGTGGTAGCTCCATGGCAGGCCTGGCAGACATGTGTAAGCTCAGAATGTCCATTGCAGGAAGCCCAACCAGCCAACCAGCCATTGAAGCAGCAGTCACAGTAGGGACCAAGTCCTGCCTAGCATATGTACTGTTCATTAACAGGGTTACAGATGGCAGTGGTGCCAACCTCAGCATAGTAGTGGGGCATCTGTAAGGAGTAACAGGAAAATAAAGTCATTTAGAAAATGACGGATGGCCCTAGATCTCACATCCACTGGCCCTGAAGGCTCACCAGTGCAACAAGTGGGCCTGAAGCCATGTGTTCCAGGAATGTGATGGTCACAGCTACAACCAATGATGTGAGGACAGTAGGAGCACTGCCCATATAGCAGAGTACACTGGGTCCTTAGTCAACCCTGTAGGTGGCACTCTCATGCTGGCAAGAAAAATGACAAGGTCAGATGAACCTCATGATTGATGCTTCTGTAACCCTGATGCCACAGGCTCCTCAAGTCTAGGACACATACTGACCAAGGTCACATCTATGAGGCAGGGCCAAAGTGCTACAGATCAGGCAGGCACAAGCCTGGTAGGTAAGGTACTGGCAAGGCTGGTCCTAACTGCCTCCATGCAGCCTGCCTGGTGCAGAACCTGTAAATGCTGTGTAGCCCTGGGGTCCACGGACCTCTGCCTAGACCACTCCTTTACTTCTGGCAGACATACAACCTAGCAGAGGGTGGAGGAGATCAGATAGAGGGCAATTAGCCCTGTTCCACTCACTAGCACTTACCATCCTTCCTCACTGTAGCTCTCACAGCCCCTTCCTGCCCTGTTTGTGTTTCTTAATCTCCTTTTAATGTTTTTCCTTTTTCTAGAGGCCCTAATCTAGTCCAGATAATGCCATCTCTCACTCAGTCACTTTAGCAGTCTCCATTTGAGCCTCCCCCAAATAATCCATTCTCCCCAGACATGTTCTGTGTTCAATCTCTCCCACAGTTCCCCAATTCCCTGGGGTAAAGGCAAAGCCCCTCTTCTGGTCCACAAGGTCTTGTGAGAGCTGGCCCCAGCCTATTCTCGCCTTCTACCCTTTCCAAGTGTCATTTCCCTACCTACAATCTCCACCGATAGGTCTCAGTCTTCTCAGTGTATTTCCAGGCATCTGTGATCTCCCGGCCTCAGCCTCACTGCCTCAGTCCTGTCTTGCTACAATTTGTGTCTCCACCAGATGTGGGGTGGAGTCTCTGGGACCTCACAGAATCCAGGACGATGGAGCTCTTCTCAGGCTTCCCTGTCCCCTTGGTTGACCATAGCCTCAATGTCCTGGAGTAGCATGTTCCCAATTCAAAGCAGAAAGACCTGGGTAAAAGCGACAGTCCTGTGGAGAGTGGAGATGGGGTGAAGGAGTCATGATCATGTGGGTCCAGACATCCTTCTTTTGTGCAGTTACTGGGTCCAGTACTGGCAGCATCTTGATGTCTAGGCTTTGGGAGTCACACAGTTTTGGTCACAAGGTATTGCCTCCCTGGGTGTATGGGGCAAAGTCATCTGGGTGGCAGATGGGAACAGCCTGTGCTGTAGGGTAGGGACTAGGCACAAGCACTGATCTATACCCATCAGTTTCAGGTTCCTGGAGTTAGGGGTCAGGAGTCACAGAGCTACTCCTACTCACCACCCAGCACCACCTAGCCAGACTGACACCATGCCATGACCTAGGTCTCATAGCATAGGGCAATACCAAGGCCAGGACACGAGGGACTAGGGGCACCAGCAGAAAGAGGCTAGCTCAACTGACTATAGATGGAAAGTCCAAGTCAGTCCAAAATACAGGAGCCAGTCTCCCATTACAGAAGGGGCTTCACTAGAGCCTGGTATGAGACACAGACTCCCAGGCCCAGACCACTCCATGACAAAGGTCCCTCAGGATTTAGGCTCTCGTTCCCCCAAGATCCCAGAGACCTCTATTCTTATGGCTCCCCCATCCCTCTTAAGACCCTAGTGACTTGTGACCCCACCTTGTTCCTCAGACTCCTCACCTTTGGCAGCTAGCAGGTGTGATGCTCTTGCCCAACTGAATAGAGGGAACACCGAGGGTTCTTCTATCTCCAAAGTTGAGGCTGGTAGTCCCTGGAGATTGTGCATAGTGGGAAGCGTATGTGACACTCTGAGAAAATGAAGTGTCAGTGTCTTTAACATTCTGGCCCACTTCTCTCCCACAGTTCTGAGACTACTACAGGCTCTGTCTAAGCCAAAAAGCCTCTGACCATGCTGAAAACCTCACCTGGATTTCCTATCCTTCCCAACCTACCCTGCCTCTTCCTTCAAATAGCTTGCATTGGATACTCACTCCTCCTGAGCTCCAAGTCTTGACCCTCCCAGCTACTCACATGCAGTTGGCTGGAGGACCTGGACAAGCTTTGCCTCAGCTGGGCCTTAGTCAAGGGCAGTGCAGAAGTACTCAGCCTGGGGCTGGGTGTGGTGGCACACACCTATAATCCCAGCTCTTGGGAGACTAAAGGACTGCTACAAATTGGAAGGCCAGCCTGGGTTACACAGTGAGTTCAAGGCATCCTGATTTGGCGGGGGGATACAGGGGATCGAACTCACCACCTCTCACCTGCCAGGCAGGCGCTTGTGCCGCTGAGTTAAACCCTTGGCCCTCCATCCTGAATTATATAACAAGACCTTGTTACGTACTTAGACTGAAACTCATGGCAGTGTGGCTACGGAGGTAGGATAGGCAGAGATCCTTCCCTGCAGAACAGCTGAGGGGTACACAGGGTGGGGTGTTATGTTTTTTATCTAGACGTGGCCCCAGAGCCTCATGCAGTCATGGGGGAGAGCTTCTAGAGTTTGTGATTGACTCATGGTCCAACACTGGGATTATGGGTGCACACTACACCTGCCTTGGGGAAGGTAGCCTGCTCTCTTGCTCCTCCCTCTTTGCTCTTGTTGCTTTTGCTGTCTTCTGCCACCACTAATGGCTGCCCCTCTGCCGTGCCACCCTGCCTTGGAATCAACTGATTGTGGACTGAAACCTCTACAAACTAAATAAACCTTTCCTTCTTCATTTTGGGTGTCACGTATTTTGTCTCAGCAACAAGAGAAAAGTAACTAAGATGGGGAGAGGGGAGGTAAACCTCAACATGACCCTAAAACCCTGGGGCTACCCTATCCCTGTTGTCATAGGCACCAGATAATCACAGTCACAAGGCTGGCAGTGGGGGTGTGTGTGTCATTGCTTAAACTCCAGAAAATGATCTACAGGACAAAGCAGTTGGGTAGAAGGGTAGAACGCTGCAGAGGAGTGGGTCAGGGGCCTGGGAAGTCACACACTGGACTACCTGCTGTCAGACAGGGTAAGTATGGAGTTTGAATGCTTCTTTGCCTGTAGCCGAGAGGGAAAGGAAACCGGTGGACTCTTGCATTGCTTCACAGTAGCTAAGAAGAGCCAGGTGTGGTGGGACACACCTGTAATCCCAGCACTTGGGAGATTGAGGCAGGAGGGCCATCAGGAGTTTCAGGCCAGGATGGGCTACATAGTGAGTTCAAGACCAGCCTGGAATACATAGCAAAACTCTGTCTCAAAAAACTAAAATGACCAAGTAGAAAGTGGAGAGGGAAGAGAAGGGTAGAGAGAGGGAAAGGAGGTGCCAGAGAGGCAGAAAAAAGATAAAAAGGCAAGAAGGATATGAGGACACTGCAGAGATTAAAGCAAAGTTAAACAAAGGGTTTTTAATATTCAAAGGCAAGAAAGGGTTATTCCTTGGAGTCTACCTCAAAATGTGTTCACTTAAAAACATTTTTACATCTAGTGTACAGGGGTTGGGGATATAGTGGCACAGTTAAGCACAAGGTTGTGAGTTTGATCCCTGGTACAAAAAAAAATCTAGTGTACAGAACTTTTGTAATTTATTTAATCACTTTCTTTTATTGCCAAGCTCCTACCTCTGGGCGTATGTTGGTTCAACGAGTTGTGGTGGGGCTAGGTGAGTGAGTGGCACTCACTCATGTGTAAGGCTCCATCTATACTATGACTAAAGCCTTATATTCCTTTCTGTGTAGCTCAGAGCCTAACATCAAGGTCAAATAAGAGCACAGGTCAAGGATCACCACACAATGGCTACAGTCTGCTCAGAGACAAAGGGACAGGTGTTACTAGAGGGGTCACAAGGATGAGTGATCCCCTGCAGGTGCTGGGGGTTGTACCTTCAGGCTAAGGTTTAGGGCACTCAGAATGCTAATGACTGATGTGGGTTGAGTGGGGCATTGTTACCAGGGCAGCTATTGAGGGTTGACCAAGTAGGGGGTGGAAGGGTCACACACCCTGAGGGTCACACATACTGACAGACCTTATGCTGAATTGACCATAACCAGGCTGGCAGGAGTCACAGTACTGGCCTCAGATGTGGACTTTCCAGTAACAACGACCATAGAGGCCATAGGTCTTGTTCAGATGACTATCACATAAGCTCCTTCCATAACACCCGTGGGGTCACAGTCACAGCCCAGAGCAGTCATCAGAGACTGAGAATGGAATTAGGTCACGTGTCACTATGGAGTCAAAGGATTGGTGTCAGAGCTGCTATTGGTATTGGAGGGGTACAAGGATTCTCCCAGGAATAGCACTGGAAGAAGGGCAGTAGTAGTCACAGCTGACATACATTACACATCTGTCTACTCACATTGCCTGATGACAGACACAGCCACATCAGAGTGACAACTTGTAAACATGCCCACACAATTCAAATTCTGTGGCAGAATCAGAATGATAGCTATGGGATGAGCTGATCCATGGTAGGTATGACCTGGCAGAGCAGGGCATGGCACCTACCCTGGCAGAGTATAGGGGTACCCAGGCTCTGCTGCATGCCATGGCTGGTCCTGCTGCCAGGCCTAGCAGCACTCACGGTGAGCACCAGCTGTATGGCGGTGGTAGACACAAAGCCTATGTACCTAGCAGGGAGGAGAGCAAAACAGGTCTAACCTTGATACCTAGTTTGTCCGCCTCATCATCCACAAGAGGACTGTCCTGTCCCATGGTCCTTACCATGTGCTTCATGTTGGATAGAGCCCCAGGTGCAGGCCTGCACTGGGGGCAAAATCATGACACAGGCAACTGCCCATGGCCATCAGTTCATAGAGGACACAGTGGTAGAAGGGTAGTCTCTTGAGGTGCACTGGGGGCCTTTCATACAGTGTATGCTGTTTGGAGAAGTTCCCTTAGAGATTAGTCACACATAGAAACTCTAGGGCCACAGGTCAGATCTCAGATGACTTGGTTTCCTCTTCTCTATGGCTGGAATGGGAAAAGGAATGGCAGGGAGTGTCGCCCTTCTCTGCAATCTTGCAACCACCTCCTTTAGCCCATATGCTATGACACTTCCCCATTCCTGCTCTCCCAAGTGCACCATCCTAGGATGACTACCACCTCCCTCATGGTGACAATTCCAACTCTGAGGATTTCCTCTCTCCAGTCCTCACGTGGCTCCTGAACTGAAACCTGCACATCTCACCAATCCTGGACACCTCATTCTGGTCTGATACCTTCATGGTTTGTTTTGGGGTTTCTTGGAACAGGGTCTCACTATGTAGCTCAGGCTGGTGATCTTTCTGCCTCAGGCTCGGAGTGCTGGGATTAAAGAATATGGCACCACAGCCAGTCATCTTCAGGTATCTGAAGCCTACCTTCCCAGTGCAGTAAAGCATTCATCAACCCATCATTTCAACTAGAATGTCCTTAAAATCCAAACCATGTTAAGTGACTTCTTTTGCTTTCATGTCCGTCCCCCCATCACACACTGCCAGTCTTCTTCAGGTATCTGAAGCCTACTTTCCCAGTGCAGTAAAGCATTCTTCATCAACCCATCATTTAAACTAGAATGTCCTTAAAATCCAAACCATGTTAACTGACTTCTTTTGCTTTCATGTCTGTCCCATCACACACTGCCAAGATATGTGACTGGGGGTGGGGCTCAACAGGTCCTTGGTAAATGGACACATGAGTAAAGGTACAGGCTCATGTCTCCTCTGTTCCACAGCTTAAATAAGTTATCAAGCAGTGACTGCCTTCCATTTCGCTCATTTCCTAATCAGAGACAAAGGCAACAGCAGCTTTCAGACCTAATGTTAGGGCAAGAGTAAACATAGTAAAAATTGCTGTAACCGTGCATGCTGAAAGACCAGGTTTCTATTTGTTTTCCTCTGGTACCCTCGGGGATTGACTCTCCTGGTCATGGTCACACAGCTCTCTAGTCCTTTAACAAGACTTGTTTATGAGGGAGGGGTCACATCCAGAGATACCTCAGTACCAAAGGCAACTACAGGAATAAGGGTCACTGATGCCAGTCATGACTTGGGAAACAATGACAAGCAGAACATGACAGAACCAGTGGCAATGGTAGGTGTGGTGGTGCACACCTGTAATCCCAGCATTTGGGAGCTGAGGCAGGACAACTGCCATGAGTTTGAGGCCAGCCCGGGGTACATACTGAGTTCATGGCTAACTTAAGCCGCATACGGAGACTGTCTCCAGAGGGAAAATTAGGAGGGCCAGTGATAGCAGAGAATGGAACAGAGATGAGGGCCACAATGGGAGACCCTGAGACCTACAGGGGTAGGAATGAAAACCTACAATGAGGCCCCACATAGGCGCTCAGTGATAGGACAGAAATAGGCAACAGATAGGAGACAGCTCCCCCAAGATACAGGGATGGCGAAGGACAGGACAGGGATGGGAGGTCACCACAGAAACTACAATAAAGGACCATGAATAGGGCAGAGGT
Source organism: Dasyprocta punctata (assembly GCA_004363535.1). NCBI lineage: Eukaryota > Metazoa > Chordata > Mammalia > Rodentia > Dasyproctidae > Dasyprocta > Dasyprocta punctata. Next base: position 24,225 of record RJWM01019670.1, on the reverse strand, counting down.
AGATCACCTGGGAAACTTACCCTGCCACATATGCCCACAGGCAGGACTTCACCCTCTACTACCCAGAGGCTTTCTGGCTCTGTTCTGACACTCCAATGGCACTAGACTGTCTGTGAGGATGTGTACTCTGAATCTAACGGAATGGCTGGGTCCAGAAGTTTAAAAATTATCTGAGGAAGCAGGCTTCGGTTTTTTATTTCACACCAGGGCTCGTCCTTACTTTTTCTCTAGGCCTGACTTAATCCTTAGTGGACAGCTTGATCCCTGAGTAACAGTGGTCCCAGGAAAGAGGTGTGAGCAGTTGTGGGGAAAAGTATTGGTACATATGTGCATCAGCAGTTACCATAGTCCACTGTGCATTCAAAGAGGAGAGCTGCTGAGTGGAATGTATGGGAATGGTGGGAGAAGGGGCTTGGGTTGCCAGGTGAGGCAAGCATCAGGTGAGATGCAGGATCAATACTTGCTGAGCAAGCCTTCAGCCTGCGACACTAGCTCACCTTGAAAGTCATGATGAGGTAGGCAAATATGAAGATTCCCTGTGGGTCCAGCTGGACAGTGACATTCTCAAAACCTGGATTCTTGTAGTCCAAGCACTTAGGAGGCTGGAGCGGGAGGAATACCTTGAATTCAAGGCCAGCCTGAACCACACAGTGACAGCAAGACCCTGTCTCAAAAAAGTATTTAAAAACCCAACTCCCATACACGGACATGCCAGCACACTCACCCTTTTCTGCCTGCCACTAGGTCTTCTTGCTGCCATAAACACTCTGGGAGATCACATTCTAAATGTCATGGCCTCTTGGATTCTGAGTCACACACCTAACTCCTGGGGAAGAGCCCAGGAGGACTGGGCAGGTGCATGGCCAGTTTCTCCAAAATTTCACAGCACAGGCTGCTTACCCCAGCCCCTAGCAATGACCCAAACCTAGGACATCCCAAAGACAGCAGTCCCCAGAGCCCTTACCTGAGCACCCCGCCTCTGAGTGAGTGACTATACAGTAAGGTTCAGGTTGTGGCAGGTGAAGTTTGAAGGCTCTGGCTGTGGTCAACAACCAGGCTGGGTTGAGTGGGTAGCAACTGCCTCTTAAGCAACCAGGTTGGGGATCTGGCACTTCCTGAGCAATTGTTCTAACAGCCTGAACTGGGAGGGGGTGGGTCTGAGTAGAGACTCTTGGGATCCCCCTGCCCCCACCAGCTGGTTCTCAGGAAAAGGGCCAACTCCTCATTCACTAGCCACGGCACCAGCAGGAAAACTAGGATACAACCCAAATCCACTAGGAATCCTGGGCACCAGTCACTGAAATTAGGCTTGACATAGGATCCAGGGTGGTCTCCAAGCAGGGCTGCCCTTTAGAAGTATGGTCCTTGGGCTGGGAGTTTGGCTCAGTGGCTTAAGCACCTGTCTGTCAGGCACGAGGTTGTGAGTCCGATCCCCAGTGCCAAAAAAAAAAAAGTATGGTCCTTAGGTCATTCCCATACCTACACTATGGATGAAAGGACACCCAGACGAAAGTAGTATCAGAGTTGTAGGCTACAGTATACCTGGAACAAAGGAGTCCCTAAAGTTTGGGAACAAAGGAGGACAGTCGGGAAACACTGACAGCATCCACTAGATGAAGGGGAATGAGGGCACGAAGCAGCACAGGGTTGCTTCTCCATAGGTTCACTCTCCTGAGTAGCTGGCGCTACTGAGGCCCAAACACTCAGAAAAGATCTGATTCTCATTTAAATGAAGCTCCAACTGGCAGCCCTGAAAAGGTAGTCTCCAGGTGCCTCCAGGAATGTGTTCCCTCTCCCTAGGCCCCAACCACTGCCATTGAGCCTGAGCAGCCAGCAAAAGACTGCAAATAACTGGGGTAGCTGGCTCCATTGGGGGACCACTCCCCACTCCAAGGCTGACAATGTATGAAACATGTCGGTCCGATGACACTGAACGTGGAATCCAGGAGGAAAGCAGTGCTGGAAAACCTTGCTCAACTACTATCCAATTATGAAAATTCTTTGGCCAATGAAGGCAGGCATTGTGGTCCTCGTACCCAACCTCTTGCCAACAATTGGAGCTGAAGATAGTTACTCTCAGTAGGGTGCAGGCCCCAACCCAGACAAGCCCAAAGCTCCAAGGTTTTGTTTTTTTGAGACAAGGTCTCACTATAGTTCAGGTTGGCCCTGAACTCACTATGTAGCCCAAGCTAGCCTCGAACTCACGGCAGTTCTCTTGCCTCAGCCTCCCAAGTGCTGGGAATATAGGCATGTGCCACCACACCTGGCTAAAAGCTCCAAGGTTTTAGAAAGAGCTGACCCAGAGACAACGGCTATCTGCTTGGCCTCCAGGGAGCCATAGCACCAAGGTTCCCTTCCCTTGCTAGCTGCAAGGTTCCCCACTGCAGCCCAGTCATCCTATCTGGGAATTGACTAGATAAAAATAACAGTGGTCACAAGAGATCATCCTGGTATTGCCTATGTCCTCAGGGGATGCCTCTCATACCCCTATAGAAGCCAGCATTTGAGTTTCCCCTCACCTTTCCACAGGAGCCTGGGAATTGCCCACACCCACAACCCCACCCCATCGCTCAAAATGTTCCTAAGCCACTTTCCCTATATGCTCAAGCTGGCTTGCGAGCAGTCACACACATACGAAAGACCATGGAGGGTGGGCAGGGAGACTGGAAGGTGGAAAGGTATAAAACGTGATAGATGGAACAGTGGACATACAACTTCAAGAACAAGTCACAGTGCATTGTGCCAGGAGAATACCCCTCCCACCACCCCCACCACCCCCAATCCTTCAATTTCTGAAAGAAGGCTGGTGCCACCAGGGCCCTGGAGAGGTACCCGGAGTTTTTCAAGGTTGCAGAGTCCACAGGCATGGCACACTGTGCCACTGGACATGCAAACAGCTGGGCTATTTTTCCAAACATTGCTGTATGAAGGAATCAGGATGTCGAAAATGGCATCAATGGCTGGAGCCGTATTATAGGAGACAGGTTCACACGGAGGATCTGTTGGGCTCGCTGCCGAACCTCATCATCTGAGGACTGTCTGTTCACCTTTATGGCATGGAACTTTACCAGCTGTGCTGTTCCTGACCCCAGGCAGGACTTAGGAGACTGAGACCCAAGCCGTTTTTTCTTCTTTGGAGGGAGATCCTTTGCCTCCTCAGCCCTTTTCCTCTTCTGTCCCAGAGTCATACAGTGACTTTTCTGGGCCTTTTTCGACATCCTAGGCTGAACAGATCCTTTTGGCCTGCCCCTGGGCTGGGTCTGAGCCACTTTGTTCCGTGCTACCTTGGCCTTAGCCTTGTCCCGTGCTGCCTTGGCCTTAGCCTTGTCCCGTGCTGCCTTGGCCTTAGCCTTATCCCGTGCTACCTTGACCTTAGCCTTGTTCCGTGCTGCCTTGGCCTTAGCCTGTATTCGAGCAACACTGCCGTGGGCATGGGCAGCTTTGGCCAGTGTTTGAGTTGCCTTGACCTGGGCTGTTTTGGTGCCCAGGGTAGAGCCCTCTTTCATTCGCAGACCATGGAAGGAGCCAGTGGCTTTACAGGTCTTTCTCTGGGGTCCAGTGCCTTGCTGGTGTCCAGCCCTAGAACCTTTGTGAGTCATATACGTTGGGCCCTTATTTGTGGTTTTTCTAGGAGCTTTGGACCAGGGCTTCTCTGGACTCTTCCCTGAACCTTTCTGCACTTTCAAAGGTGAGTCTGCAAGTGACAGCTGCAGTGACTGTGGCTTGTGCTTAGCACTCAAGCAGCGCATGGGATTCTTGAGTGGAACCAGGGCCTCAAGAACAACAGAAAGCTGCATGGCAGGGTAGACACCTGGATATAGGTGGGTGGGAAAGCCCATTGTTGCACCCCTGGTACGGCTGGCACTTGATTGCTTCAGAGAGCTCAGCAGTAGGTTGGTAGTAGTATGCTTGGTGAGGGCTGGTGTAGACCCTTTGGCGAGCCTGCCAGACAATGACATGGGAAGCAGGGTAGCTCGACCTGTGGGTAGGTGCACAGCAGTTCGGGGAGCACTGGCTGGAAGTGAGGTGGCAGTTGGGTTGGGGGCACGGGCCTGTAGTTTCGTCTGACTTGGGGGATTGGCCGTGCATGAACTATAGCCATAGACATCACCGCTGCGTAGAATGGTTGGTTGGAAACCATCATCTCGCAGACCCTGCAGGAAGGCCACAAGCTGGGCCTCTGTGGCACTGAGATCCTGGCTCATGGGGTTAAAGACAAGCAGCGCCTCTTCCAAGGCCTTCTTCCCTGCTGTGGAGATGCGCGACCAGGAGTGCACAGCTTTCTCCTCCACATGCTGCACCACCACGCTCATGGCATTAGGCACTGCAGTTCTGCCCAGGTATCCACAAACCAGTGGTTGGCACCTCCAAGGCAAGAAGAAAAGAATCAATAAGAATGGCACCACAATATGGAGGCAGAGCAGGCAAACAGGTCTAGCAGGGTCCCCACACCCCATGACACTGAGGGCCTGGTCAGTGAGCCTCTCCGTGGGGTGAAACCTGGTCTCCTAACCTCTACTACACTGGGGTGGGTGTGGGTCAGGTACTTTCTTCAGGACACATTCTCAAAGCACTTCAGAATCACCTAACTTGCTAGGACCTGGGAAAAATTTAAACATCTCGTTTAAATTCACTCATTTGTTTTCAGATAGGATTTCACTATGTTACATAGGCGGGTTGGTCTTTAACTTGTGGATTCAAGTGATCCTCCCAGCTTCCCAAGTAGCTGTACACCACCACACCCCATTTCCATCTGTATTTTTTTAAATTTTTAATACATAACAGATACATTCCTCATGAGGAACTGGTATGTGGACACACTGTATCTTGATTCTTTTTTTCTTCCCCTTAAATCTATATTTCATGATGCCTAAAACCTAATTAGATGCAACCCTGGGGAAAAAAGGTAAATAGCCCTGTCCTCAAGCAGCTCAATCCAGAAGGCAAGGTAGAGCCACCACTAAGATTCTTGAAAGTGTATGGCTCAGCCTGAGAACAGGTCAGGAAGGATTCCTGGGATGTAACATCTACCTAGGATAAATGACAAATAGATGGAAAAAAGAGCGAAAAAGGGAGTAGCTCATACAGTGGCTGTGAAGAAACAGCAAGGCACAACTGGTGTGGAGTCTGATAGCTAGCTAGAAAAACAAGTTACAAGTAGGGCAACAAAGAATGCTGAATATTGGTCAAAGGGCACAGGTTTACACCTAATGTCCGTATCTGTTCCTTCAGCTGCTGGGGGTGGGCAGGGCTGTGGCTCTGCTTTCAGGGTTCCTAGACAGGCAACTTGACAGCCCAATTACTAGCTCTATCCATGAAGACAAACCTCAGGGAAAGAGCCACTCTTCAACAGAAACTAATAAGCTGATGAGTAGCAGTTATGAACGACACCTAAGCAACTAGGCATCTGGGGACCAGGCAGAGAAACCAAAAGCCCACGGTCTGAAGACAGAGGAGCTAAATGTTTCAAGTGGGATGGTGAGTCAAAAGACATACAAGGTCTGAGCTGTCTTAAATAGAGCTTGGAGGACAGCAGGCCTCAAAACAGTCCAAAGTTGTCTAGGAACACCTAAATTGTCCCAGACTTCTTTGAAGAAGCTGTGGCTGTCAATCATGACTAATATCTAACACCCGATCCAGCATTTGAGGATCCCACAGGCAAGTGGCAGCTCCCCAGCCGCACTGGAACATTAAAAGATCAGCCTGGATCAGTGAGGTCCCTGGGGCCCTCAAGGCCCATCTGTGCAGCTTCTCCCCACCACACTAATGGAGCAAGATGAAGTCTTCAGAATCCCCTGGAGGAAGTGCCCTGGGGCTCTCTGTTTGGAAACATTCTTGGATCCTCAGGTGTCTGAGGTACTTCCCCTCCCCAGAGGCCACTTTCCAAGCACAATCCTTGCACATGACTTTAGTTCTTTTATTTATTTAGCTTTCGAGGCGGTGCAATTCCCGGGGCTGTGAACTGTATGGGGAGGTGGCCTATTTCCCACCCACAACCCCCGACACACGTATTGGGGTTGACCGCCGGCTCCTCGCCCAGGCCCCTTGGGGGAGGATCTTCTTGGCTTTCAAGAAGCTTCGGAAAGAGGCTGAAGCCGGGACCCCGACTTGCCTTCACACGTGCCTCCGGGGCCAGCAGGGGACGTTGACCGAGTCGGGGCGAGAGAGGCAGCATCCAGGAAAACAGTGGTCTGGGGCAGACTGGGGCCCTCGACCTGGGAGACCGCGTCCCTGAGGCCCGAACGGCGGAAGGGAGGCGAGAGTCAGAGGCTTCAATATGTGTACGGCGCGCGTGCCAGCCCGACCGAGACAGCGAAGCCCCAGGGTGGAGTCGCTGGTGGGGGGGCGGGGTGGGGGCGGGGAGACCCAGCCAAGCCAACGGAGAACGCGGGTTCGGGAAGAGCGGCCCGGTCCCTCCGCCCCGCAGCCTTGCCGGCCGCCACTCCGGAGCGCGGTTGGGCCCGCGGCTCTAACCTACCGGCGCCGCCGCGGGGACCCAGAACGCGCCTCTGCGCCGCCTCCTCTGCTCCAACATGGCCGCCCGCTGCGCGCCGGAAGTATGCCACACTTCCGCTTCCGGGACCGGCCCGCCCTAGTGACCCTTGACCCTAGAGACCCCATCCCCCCCAAGCCTTGGGGCGAAGCGTGTTGGGTACCAGGGAGGGCTGCCTGGAGGTGGTGGCTATGAAGACTACTCCAAATCAATCTGGTCTAGCACGAGAGATTGAGGACCAGGGGTGCCCTTGGACATAGCCCCCAGAAAGACTTACTGAAACCGATCTAGGCTGCAACTGGGGGATGGCAGCCTAAGAGGTGCTGGTAGTTCATGACATCTGGGAGTGGCTTATTTCCACTCTGACCTTCCTGAAGCTATTGACAAAGCCTACTTCTGTCAGAGACACTTGAACAGGGGATGAAAGAAGATAGTGCCTCCTGACAGGGAGTGTCTCAGGGTCATCCCTTTGTTTTGCAGTAAAGGTATCTCCTTAATGAACAGAAGCCTCTCTTTGTCAGAATGAAGCCTACTTCACATTTCATGAAAGGTTAGTGTACACACAGAAACCCAAAGTTGTCCATGTTCAGTCTGTAGGCCACAGAATTACTAGTGTGGGCCTGAGTATACTTGCCCAGGTATGTGTGCATAGATATAGTGGGGATACTCTGACCCAGCTTCAGTCCATCAGTGCCACAAAGTCCCATTTTTAGCCTTAACATTACTAAGAATTGCCAGGCGTGGTGGTGCATGCCTTTAATCCCCGCACTCGGGAGGCTGAGGTAGGAAGAGTGTTGTGAGTTTGAGGCGGACTTGGGCTACAAGGAGAGTGCAAGGCCGGCCTGGGCTACATAGTGTGACCCTGCCTCAAAAAACTAGGGCCTGGAGTTTGGCTCAGTGGCTTAAGCACCTGTTTGGCAAGCATGAGGTTGTGAGTTTGATCCCTGGTGCCATAAAAAAAAAAAAAAAAAAAAAAAAAATTACTACGAATCCCTGCAATTTTGTGAGAAAGACTGGAATCACTGTCTTTCTACCTGTCTCTTCCAGCCAGCAGAGAGTTATAGGGGCCACTGCTCCAGCAGCACCAAATAAGAGGCTACAGGTCAAAATTATCCCGAGAGGCCTGCAAAGGGTCAGAATGATCTTCAAAGTTCTGACCAAAGACCCTATTTGTCAGGGCCCTCCAAGTCCCAGTTGGGAGCATTCATGGAATCCTTGGTTTCATGGATGAAGTAATGGGTGTGAGCCTGTCAGAGGAAGCAGAAATACTGTCAAAATGCTTTTTTTTCCCTTGACACTGGGTCTTGCTATGTAATTCAGGCTGGCCTCCAACTCTTGGCAATCCTCCTGTCTCAGCCTTCAAGTGCCTCAGCCACCACTGTGCCTGACCCAACTTTTTTTCTCTTTTTCTTTTTTTGGACAGAATATCACTTTATGTGCAGGCAGGCCTTGTATTCACTATTTCACCCAGGCTGGCCTCAAACTCATGGTGATCCCCAAGCCTCAGCCTCCCAAGTGCTGGGATTACAGGTGTTTGCCACCACACTTGGGCTTGTTTTGGTTTTTGAGACAGGGCCTTGAACTTGCTTTGTAGCCCAGGCTGGCCTTGTATCAGCCTCTGAAGAGGTGGAATTATAGGCATGCACCATCATATTTGGCTACCTGCCACAACTCTTGTATCCTAACCCTCACAACAGGGCCCAATATGGTAGTTGGGGGCAGTTACAAGTCTAGTAGCAGCCACAAGAGTGTGGGGGGATGTGTCATTTAAGGCCTAAGTGGTTTTCTTTCTTCTTCCCCATATGACCTCAGGATCTTCTAACTACTATTTCCCTGCCTATAAAGAGGAGCACACCCTTTAAACCCAGCACTTGGGAGGTTGAGGTAGGAGGAGTGTTGTGAGTTTGAGGCTGACTTGGGCTACAACATGAGCACAAAGCTGGCCTGAACTACATAGTGTGACCCTGTCTCAAAAACTAGGGAGGGACAAAGTTTGGCTCAGTGGATTAAGCGCCTGTCTGGCAGGCATGAGGTTGTGAGTTTGATCCCTGGTGCCACAAAAAAAAAAAAAAAAAAAAAAAGAGGAGCAGGAGCCCAGACATCCCTAAAGTCAAATGCTCACCCCACTCAGAAGTTCCCTAGGCCTCACTTGGCTCCCCTTAGTTTCTCAGGGCCTCAGGACTCATGATGGAATTCTTGGTGATTTCTTTAAGCCTAGATGAAGTGTCTAGCCAAATTTCCTGCTCTTGTAGGTTCAGGACATCTAGCTCCTTATCCTGCTAGAGAGAAAGGAAGGGTGAAGTCCCACAGGCCAGGATGTAATCAGTCTTTTTTTTTCTCTTGAGACATGGTCTCACTATGTAGTTTAGGCTGGCCTTGAACTATTTTATTTATTTTTTGAAACAGTGTCTTGTTTGTTAAGTAGCCCAAGTTGACCTCAAACTCACTGTGTAGCCCAGGCAGGCCTTGAACTCACAGCAATCCTCTTGTCTTAGCCTCCCAAATGCTGGGATTACAGGTGTCCTGTTTCTTGAAATAGGATCTCGCTTGTTATGCAGTCCAGGATGGCCTCAAACTCAATGTGTAGCCCAGGTTAGCCTTGAACTTGCATCGATTCTCCTGCCTCAGTCTCCCAAGTGCTGAAATTACAAGGGTACACCATCACACCTGCCTCAGGATATAATTAGGAAGTCCTAATTTGGCACTTCCAATTGTGGGTGAGCCCTGTCTCTGGCCCTGTCCATGGTTCAGGGTCAGGGTTAGTTGTTCACTCATAGGACTGACCCAACCTTTTATCCCAGTGGTTTCCAAAGCCAGCAGTGTCAACCCGTTGTGTACAGATGAGGTAGAACTATGCAAACAGAAGCCACTTCCATGAAGAGGTAGAGTTTGGCCTCATGAGATGGCACCAGCCTAGGTGTGTTCTGAAAAGAAGATCCCTCTCTGGTGGTATTCAGCCTAGAGGTCAGGGCAAAATGGAGGGACAAGAATGGTAGCTCTAGACCTTATTTTCATCCCTTCTAGAAATAGAAGCTGGAGGGATAGGGTAAGAGTAAGTTAGCACTAAGGGTCATGGGATCTCTAGCTTTCTAAGTGGATGCTGAAACATCTGTGTGCTGGTCCCCAGGAATCCCCAGATGGAACGCTCTGGAAGCACCCATCAGAGCATAGTATGATTTGACCTAGACTTTGGTGGATACTGACCTTATAGGCATAACTCAAATCAGATGGGATGAAGTAGGAGAGACAACAAGGTGATCCCAGAATCCATCCTTGCTCTTTATTTGGAATCTTTATGGAACTTAATGGACCCCGGGCCCACATCTACCTGAGTAGAGAGATCTGTTAGAAATCTAGATGTGAGTGAAGGCAGTGGCCTAGAGAGTGTGCATCAAGAGACAAGAGAGGGTATGGGTTCTGGTGAGGAAATTCAGGGCTGAATCTTGGGCCATTCCCTGGGGAGAGGAAGGAGTGCTTGCAAAGGATTCCTAGAGGCCAGACAAGAAGCAGGAGGAAGCTGAAGTCACAAGGGGGTGAAACGTTGAAGATGCTAACAAGATTTCAGCTGAGTCAAAGGCCATGGGGAACACACACATCCTACTCCCAGTTTTGGTTTTATAGTAACTTTTCAAGAGCAACTTTGGGAAAGAAATGGCAATAGACTGAGGTGGCAGATGATTAGGCAATGGAGCCTATGCAGCCAGATGCCTTTAAGAATTCTGAAGGGAGAAAGGGGAGGCTAGAAGGACTTGGGGAACTGAAAGGTATCTAAAGGTAGACAGTTTCTAAGTGCTTACCTGCTGGAAAGGAGTGAGGGTACTTGGAAAAGGAATAGTGGTAAATTTGAGGGGTTCTGCAGGGTAGTGTGAACATCCTGTTGGAGAATCACCAGTGCCTCAGGTAAGGAGCAAGTTGGAGAGTAAAGTGGGCTGGAAGGATTGAGGCCTTCTAGTCAGAATCTGTGGAGTCTTTAGCCAGTCTCAGCACCACCATTTCTGTGCAGGCCTGCTGATTCATCTGCCATCCCTGAAAGGGCTGATATCTTTCTCTCTCTGGTCCCTATGGGGAGGGGCTCACACACATGCTGAGCAGAAGTCAGACAAGCCAGGCCACTAATGCTCCCAAATGGATCTCAACCCACGGTTGGTGGGGATTTAGAATGAGTATCTCAGCTCCCTTTGCTCTTAGGGGACAGTGATAATGTGAGGCCCATACTCTGCACTGGCTCCCAGAATCCCCAACAGGATCTGGTCCCAGTTGCCCACAGTGGTAACTTGCTTGATGGCACCTCCTTTATTGACTGCTTTTTCTGTCTCCTTGCTACTCTCCTGCTGGTGCTTCCTGGGTTCACCTCTTACACTCTATGTGATCCCGCCTGCAGGTCCTAAAAGAAACTGGGGTCTCGAGGAGAGGGCATGGAGATGGGGGACGGCAAGGCTGGGGAGAGAGAAAGGAAGACAAGACGGATATCCGATCAAGTCCTCGTTTATTGCAGAAGTGTTTACAGCTTACATAGAAGCGGGAACGGAAGCTATCATTGCACACGGGTGTGGTGAGCACGGATAGGCTGTTGTCATTTTCGGGGTAGGCTGGAGAGGATCATGGGAAATGTAGGCTGACACACCTGATGCCCACAGGTGAGAGAGGCGGGGCGGCAGCTGTGAAGCTTTACCGCTCTCTACATCTATGGACTTGTATCTTTGTCTCCAGTACAGGTCTTTTTTCGGTAAACTGAGACAGACGCTGTCCATATAAATGGGATAAGGCAGTGAGTAAAGACAACCGCAAGAACTTCTTCCCACAGGTGACCGCTGACCTGTAGAAGTGGGTCTTCAGTTTGAAGACTTAGCTAATACTTTGACTGCTCAGAAGATAGGCTGGGCCAGCATCTGAATCTGAGCTAGGTGGGTCCTTGTCAACCCAACTGACTTTTTTTTTTTTTTTTTTTTTTATACGGGGAATTGAACTTATGACCTCGGGCTTGCCAGGCAGACGCTGTGCCACTGAGCTATATCCCCGGGCCCTACTTGCTCTCATCTTAACGCAGAGTTGGCTACAGACAGGCCCTGGACCCTGAATATGGGCAGTCACAGAGCACCTCGGGCCCCAGGGAAGCCCGGGACTCAGGAGGACCCCTGGCCTCTGACTCTCCTGCTCAGAGCTATTCAAGAATCCCCCTTCCCGTTTGGGCCTGTGGTAGGGCCCAGGAGGCCCTGAGGCTCCCCAACTCCGTGGTTTTATATGTTCTATAGAATCTATTCTGTATTCTCTCGTGCAATCAATCTAGCCGGCCATCCTCAATGAGGCTCAGGCCACGCCCCGAGTGGCCTCCAGGGGGCGCCTCCGTGGAGCTCTCGCCTGGCTCCGGAGCTCCGCTATGATGGGCGGGCGGGCGCCTGGCCCTGAAGCTCCCAGGTGCCGATGGCCAGGGCCCGCGAACCCACGCCGGGTCCGGCTCCGAGTGACCTTGCTCCGTCCAGATGCTGTGCCTGTCACCGTCTCCTCGTTTGTGCCCCCCTCACCGCCGAAGGTCGCCCCGAAGCCCGGGCAGGCCCAGCGTCCACATGTGCGTGGGTCCACCAAGTGTGCCCGGGGGTCGGCGCCCAGGCGGGCGCGGCGCGTGCAGAGTTAAGCCGGGCGGAGGATTGCTGGGTCGGGGGAGGGGGGACTAGGGGCGGACCCAGCCCGGCCCCGCCCCACGCCCGAGCGGTGGAGGAGCCCAGCCGGAGCCCAGCCAGAGCCCAGCCGGAGCCCAGCCGGAGCCCAGCCGGAGCCCGCGTCAGCCACGAGCAGCGAGCGAGCGACGGATCCAGTGACCCTGCGGCCCGCAGCTCAAGCCGGTGAGTCCCGCGGGAGCGGCGCGCGCTCGGGGGAAGTTCGCGGCGCGGAGCCTAGGCGCGCTCTCCCAGACCCGCCCCACCTCTGCGAGGTGAAAGTTTGGGGCCAGGCGGCCTCCCGCCAGGTCCTAGGGTCTAGGTGTGGAGCCCTCACGGAGAGGGGAGGCTGAAGAACTTGAGGCATCTAGTGTTAGGGGATTCTGGGGTGCAGTAGCTCATTTCTGCAAGAAAGGCCCTGGACCCTGGGACCCTAGAGTCTCATGCTCATGGGAGTCCCCAAACCAGTCATCCTCCTGGACGCCAGTGAGCCTACTGGCTTGAGCAGACCCTTGAGGGTGGACATCAAGGGGCGTGTGGAACCCTGTCATACAGCCCCTGAGTCCCCGGCCTTTTGTTGAGAATGACTAACCCCTGTGGAACGGTCCCAGTGGTGCTGTAAGGATAACCTGGCGTCTGGCTCCTGACAGCAGGTAGGGGGTCCCTGGGGGGATCCCAGGCTGCCCAGGACACAGTGGAGGTGTGTGGGGAGGCTTCAGCAGTGCCTCTTTCATGAAAAACCGGGCTTGTGAGGGGGAAAAGGAAGGATGCTAGGATAGAGTCCTGTTCTTGTCACCTTACCTCTATCTAGATACAGAGAGAGCCAGTTGCTCTTAGTTGTTAGAACAGGAGGTGAAATGGGGACTCTGCCTGGGTATCTAAGATCTGGCCTCCCTTCTACTCCAGAAAGCCTCCACGGTGGTGTGCCAGTCAGAGGGAGTGGTTTTGGGCCCTCCTGGCCCTCAGCTCCAAGCTGCTTGTCTGTCTCATGAGGGGTCGGTCAGTAACCCTGCCCCTTTGTTTTTCCTCTCTCCTCCAGGTGGAGGCTAGGTCCCTGAACTGGTCAGATACTATCTTACAGGCCTGGCAAAATCAAGATGAATCCCATCATGTCTCTCCAGTGAGGTCTGCAGCCTGAGCAAACAGCATGGCCTGCCACTGGCAGTGAACAACATGGCTACAGCAGGTGGCCGGGCCTTTGCTTGGCAGGTGTTCCCCCCCATGCCCACTTGCCGTGTATATGGCACAGTGGCACACCAGGATGGGCACCTGCTGGTGTTGGGGGGCTGTGGCCGGGCTGGGCTACCGCTGGACACTGCTGAAATACTAGATACAGCCTCGCACACGTGGCTAGCACTGGCGCCCCTGCCCACTGCCCGGGCTGGTGCAGCTGCTGTGGTTCTGGGTAAGCAGGTGCTAGTGGTGGGTGGCGTGGATGAGGCCCAGAGCCCAGTAGCTGCTGTGGAGGCCTTCCTGGCTGATGAAGGCCGCTGGGAGCGTCGGGCTACCCTCCCTCAAGCAGCCATGGGGGTTGCAACTGTGGAGAGAGGTGAGTGGCTATCCAAAGAAGTTCCCTCAGGTATCCCAGGGACCCTCTGCTCACTCCTGACTTGGTCCCTTACCCACTGAAATTGAACGAGAGTTTTGTTTGATATGGCCTTTCCTCTTGTATCCTTTGCTACCTCCCTCTGACTTGGGCTTTCAGTGGCCTTCTGTTAACTGATTTTTCTGGCTGGGAGATGGGAGCAAAGCCCAGACTGGCCCCCAAAGTGATGGGAGACCCCAGCCACCACTCTGTCCCATTCCTCATCTCTAAGAGACAATGTCTGTGTCTGTGGGGGGAACAGGGGCCTGATAACTCTCATGGTTATAAATAACCTGAGATGGAGGGAAGGGAGCAGGGCCTTGGCTCAGAGCCCAGTAAGTGCTTAACTGCTTAGACTCCCCTCCCTGCCCCCCCACCAGGGATCCTGATGTGGACAGAAGCCAAGCTGACCTGAAGATGATTGCCATGGAAGCCCCTAGTTCATAGGCACATTACTCCAAGGCCCCCAGGCCTGCCTCTAGCCCACCCTGAGCGCCTAACAGAAGGCAAAAACCTACTTTAGTGAAGAAGTGTAGTGTCGAGGTGCTGGCAGGATGACGAAATGAACAGTTGTGGCCAACACCTCTCTCCTGCAAGTCCAAGACCCCACCAGCCTCACCCTCACCCCCAACTTATCGCTAGACTCCCTTCCCCAGATTGAATTCCATGCTAACCAAATCCCTATATGCCCCAACACTCGTGTAAATCAACTCTCCCCCTGTCATCAGGGAAGCCCTCCACCTTGTGGCCTCCAGGTCTGACCACTGGTCCCAACCAGCCAGATTTGGTTGCCATAGTGTCTCCAGGGAGACAAAGCTGGATTATAATTAGATCAACTGCCTCCTGCTCTTCACTCAGAAGGGCCCCAGACAGAGAAGGAAGCACTCTCACCTTCCACTCCAGATAGGTTTGAGGGTTTCAGACAAGGACATGGACGTCCAGCCACACCTTGTCTGGCCAGGGAAGCTGTCAGGGTGGAGTTCCTTGGCCAGGCTGGGGTATAATCTGAATTACTCTTTTCTATACAGATGGTATGGTGTATGCTTTGGGGGGAATGGGCCCTGACACGGCCCCCCAGGCCCAGGTACGGGTGTATGAGCCTCGCCGGGATTGCTGGCTTTCACTACCCTCCATGCCCACACCCTGCTATGGGGCCTCCACTTTCTTGCATGGGCATAAGATCTATATTCTAGGTAAGTGCCAAGAGGATGTGGGAAAGGGGTTCAGAGTTCAGAAGTCCCCATCCCCATAGGCTGGCTGGGTTAGGGATCAGGCACAGTCCGAGGCAGCGAGACTTAAAAAGCTTTGTTGCTGTGATCCAGTCCTACTCTGAGGCTCTGATCTCTGGTGGCCCTGCTGGGAATGGAAAACCAAACCCCAACACCTGAATGGCTGTAGGGTAGATAGTCTACATGCACTTGTACAAACAGGTGGGCATGGGAGGCTGAGGCAGACAGATCAGCAATCTGGAGAGCGAGTCCCTTGGGCTGCCTCCCAGCTTCCTCAATTCCATTGACAGGGGGTCGCCAGGGCAAGCTCCCAGTGACTGCTTTTGAAGCTTTTGATCTGGAGGCCTGTACTTGGACCCGGCACCCAAGCCTGCCCAGCCGCCGGGCCTTTGCTGGCTGTGCTATGGCTGAAGGTAGCGTCTTTAGCTTGGGAGGTCTGCAGCAACCTGGGCCGCATAATTTCTACTCCCGCCCACATTTTGTCAACACTGTGGAGATGTTTGACCTGGAGCATGGTGAGTAGTGGCTGTCCTGGGCTGTCCTCTTCCTCTCTACGGGATGGAGGGATGTAGTGTCTGTGTGGCTAGATGTGATCTTCACTCTCCTGCAGGGTCCTGGACCAAGCTACCCCGCAGCCTACGCATGAGGGATAAGAGGGCTGACTTTGTGGTTGGCTCCCTTGGGGGGCACATCCTGGCCATTGGGGGCCTTGGTAAGTTTCTGTGGGACTCTGGAGAAGTGGGCCTAAGATAGGAAAGAGTTGCTCCCTAGCAGGAATACTTCCTTCTTCAGTCACTGCAGAGGTATCAGGGCTTTGTTGAACTTTCTTTCTTTCTTTCTTTCTTTCTTTCTTTCTTTCTTTCTTTCTTTCTTTCTTTTTGTACTGGGGATTGAACTCACAACCTTGTGCTTGAGAACTCCCTTTTTTTTCCCAAAAATCAGGCAAGTTGTAGTCTGCCTGACTTAGCTCTTAGGGCCCCCCCACCCCGGGCCTCTGCATCCACAGGGGTCTAGGAGACAGTAGGAGGACTGAACGCATGGCCAATTGGACAAATCAAAACATGAGTGAATGAATGAACAAATGATAAACAGGACAGTGAAGACCAAGGCACTAAAAACCCATCCCAGAGTGATACTTACTGGGCTCTTCTCTGGGCTCAGGGAGCAAGAGGTCTGGAGTCCCTTACATACAACCATCTATCTCTCCTTCATGCAGGAAACCAGCCATGCCCTCTGGGCTCTGTGGAGAGCTTCAGTCTTGCACAGCGGCGCTGGGAGGCACTGCCCGCCATGCCCACAGCCCGTTGTTCCTGCTCTAGTCTACAGGCTGGACCCCGGCTATTTGTTATTGGGGGTGTGGCCCAGGGCCCCAGTCAAGCTGTGGAGGCACTGTGTCTGCGTGATGGAGTCTGAAGGCCTGGTGGAACTTGTCATTGGAGCAGCTCAGTGCAGAAGTAGATGCCTGTGGCTCCTTTTGCTCCTGAGGGAGCTCTCTGCAGCTCTGTGGGATGAGGGAGGCACAGAGGTGGACACTCGAAGTACTGGCTGTGGTACTTTGGTTGGGGGAGCCTTTGTCTTTAGCACAGGACACACATAAGCTCACACCTGCCTTTACCACCATTTGCTCATGAACATACCTGTCTCTGCCCTCGCCCTGCAGCCTATTAGGCCCTCTGACCGACTGGGAAGTGTGGAGATAGAAGAGCCACCATTGCACCCTGCAGGATAGTCCTTGTCTAGAGTTGACCAGGCCACCCCTATGGCTATTCCTGAAAAATCCTAGTAGCCAGTCTGTCTTGAGGGTTCCTGTAGTTCCAGAAGTGTGCAGAGAAGGTTGGGAACATAGAAGGAATGGAGTAAAAGATGTGGGAACCACTAGGGGCCAAGAGGAATGCTGGCCTTGGGCCCTCTACACTGCTGTTGTATGACCTTGGGCAAGTCATTTTATCTCTGTGCCTCAGCATCCTCATCTGTCAATGGGGATCTCTCAAACCTTCCTGCCCTACCTACCTCACAGGGTTGTTGTGAGGACCCAGGGAGGCTCGATGTAGAAGTAAAGGTTCTGTTAAAATCTGGTGTGGGGCTTCTGGTGTGGACTCCCATATTGTCCTCACAGCCTCTACCCTCCTTCAGGAACCTTTGCTCTCCCATGGATGAGGGTCCCCAAGGAACTTCTTGTATCTGGCCTCTGTCCCCAGGGTGACCTGGTATCTCAGGCCTGTGTAAGCCTCAGCTTTGCCTTAGATGATGTGGCATAGTAGCTCTCCTCTATTGTCTTAGGAATTGGGGACACCAACAGGGTGAAGAGAGATGAGCTCAGAAAACAACAATAAAAGTCTACAGGCTTGGAATAACCTCTGGGTCCAGTGTTACACAGTGTCTCCTCAGGGCTTCTGCTCAACCCTGAAGGGAGGGGTGGTTTAGTGCAGGTGACTGCCAAGGCAGTCTCCCTCTGTCAGCTGTGGGGAGCCATCTCTGGGACAGAATTGGTTGGCTCTTTACCAAACACCGCTAGGCCTCCTCCTAAAGGAAGCTGCCAGCCTTTGCTGCCTCTTCTAGCTATGTTTCTGTTTTTGTTTTAAATTCTATCCTGGGGTCAAACCCAGGACATGCTAGGCAAGCACTCTGTCACAGCTACACCATCAGCCCTTCATTTTTGTTGTTTTATTTGAGACAGGGTCTCTTAAGTTTCCCAGTCTGGCCTGGAACTTGAGGTCTTTCTCCCTTGACCCCTTGACCTCCTGAGTAGCTGGGATTATAGGCAAATGTGCCCTGGCCTTTGATGCCCTTGATGGTCTTCTTTCCTTGCAGCTACACTGAGTGCAGGGTTTCTAACTGTTTGCCAAAGTTGTGGAGAAGTGTTTGGACCCACCTATTGTGTTGGTCATGGCAACTTTCCTGGATGCTGGGCCTCTTCCAGGCCTTACCCTTTCTCACCTGGTGGCAAAGCTCCCATGGCAGTGCCTCCCCAGCCCAGCACGGGGACACCATAGACGCAAGTTCCTTGGGAGAAGACTGGGCTGCACATCACTGCTCACTGGCCCTTGAGACGTCTTGTGCTGCAAGTACGGGCAGGCTGTGTGTCAGCTGTCCTTGTTTAATGCTCAGGACCAGTGTAGGCACTCATAGACCCCAGGGTGGAGGTAGTGCTGCAGTAGCTTGGGTCTTGGGGTCGCTGGGAGGTCAGGCAGTGTGTCGGCGACAGGTAATTGGGGCCCCATCTTGTCACTGCCACAGCGACCACCAAGGGATGGATGGCAGAAGTTTCGCTGATAGGTAGTGCTGGCTTGGTGAGGCTGGATTTGCACAAAGTGAACAAGACGCTGGGGAAGGCTATCAAGTCCTGAGTCTGACTGGAAATCAGACTGGTAGGAAGATTTCAGGGGCCGCTGCTGGCTCAGCTCTAGCTCACAGGGTGCCCAGCGTAGGAAGGTGTGCCGCTGCCACAGGCGCTTCAGATCTTTCTGTCTTCCGATTCCCTGCAGCAGACAGTAGGGGCCCTCCCCAGTGGTACAGGCCCTTAGTCCACATCCTAGCACCAGGCATCTCCTTGGGCCCCATCTAATCTAATCTAATTTAATCTAGTCTAATCTAATCCCAAGTCTGGTGATGCCTGGCCTGTGTGGAACCTCCTGGGCCCTGCCCTGGCTTCACTAGCTGCCTCCTCAGTGATGCCATCTATGCCAGCATGAAGCCCCTGTCAGTGCCCCTGAGGATATTCGTGTATTGACAGGGAAGTTGGCTGAGGAAATCAATGCAGTCGTTCCTCTGGGGAGTGCACTCTTTCCCAGGGGAGAAAGGTTGTGGAGGAGAGAGGCACGCCTCTGCCTTTTTATGGAGTGTCCCCTCCCCTCTTGTTCTTTTCCCAGCCACCCCACCACCTGCTCTGCCCTCAACTTCCCCCTAAACCAGAGGACTGCCCCCTCACTTCCCTAGCACTCACTTTGTCGAAGGAAGTACGGTTGTCATGCTTGGAGAAGAAGTGTTGTTTTGCTGGCTCCTTGAAAAGCAATGAGGAGAGAAAGGGATGATACTTACTCCCCCAGATATTCCCTCAGGGCCCTTAATGGAGGGAAACTGCAGGAGACCACCCCTAAACTGCCAGTATGGTAATACCCTGAAAGTTCAGAGGCAAATTAAAGCAGCACCTCACTCCTAGGATCCCTTGTCCTGGGAAGAGTCCTAAGTAGAAACCTTTCAAGCTGGGCTGAGGCATCTGTTGGGTGTCTTTCCATGAGTGGGCCTTGTAACTCTAGATTGCCCAGCACTGGATTTCAGTCTTCTCTTCTCCCTCCATCCACACTTATTCCTTTGACAGCACACCCAGATGGCCCTAAATGCCATCTGGAAACTAAATTTCTCTAGCTTCAGGTGATTCCCGAACCCCAGGTACAATAGCCAACTGCCTTCTCCACATTGCTGTGTTAATGCCAGACAGAACCTCTCTAAACACATGGCTGAGCTTCAGATCATCCCCCAGATTCATCTATAGCTTCCACTATGACAGCTAGATCCTACCAAACACCTCAGGGCTCCCTTGGTTCTTTTCTCTCACATTCTACATCTAATGTGGCAGGAAATCCCATTGATAATTCCTTTGAAGTGTACCAAGGAATTACAATGGCTTTCTCTGGTACTAACCACTTTCCTCTGTTGTCTAACTTTCTGCCTAGTGTCCTTTTTTCAAACTTACCACTCTAGTCTATCATCCTTTAGCTGCTAAAATTTTTAGCACATGAATTCAGTCACCTCCTTGCCAAAAGTTTACAACAGCTCCTCGTGTTTGTACCAGCCAATGGTGTCATAGTGGTCCATAAAACCCACAATCTACTGACCCTTCCCAATTGGTCCTACTTCCAGCCACATGGGCCTTCTCCCTGCTCCCAAACCTGCCAAGGATTAGCTTCTCAGGCTTTTGCACCACTGGTTCCCTCAGCTAGCCATAAAATTTTTTCTCTCAGGAAATACCTTCCTTGATCATTATGAGAATAATCACACATTCCCAACTCTTTTTCACCTCCTAACACTCTATGGTTATATATTATGTTAGTTCCTATCATCTGATCTCCCTGCCCCATAGAATGTAAGTTCTTTAAGGGCAAAAGTTATTGTCTGTCTTGCTCACATCTCTAACTTCAGCACTGAGAACAATGCTTGACATTGTACTCAATAAATATTTACTATTAAACCAATGAGTGAGGTCAGAAGATCCCAGCCCTGCAGTATTTGCTTGGGCTTAGTTGGGGCCAGAAAACCTATTCCCAAGCAGAGAAAGATCATGAACTACTGTGGCTTCCAGACCTTAGCAGGAATGTATCCCAAGTTCAACTCCTTGTCTTTGTGCCTGGTGTCTACCCCTAGAGCCCCTCCCCCATCCATTTGGATTCTCCTGCTACAGAGCTGAAGAGGTTTGATCTGGTGAAATCAGGCTTAGCTGGGTTGGAGCTATGAGCAGTGGCTGACAACAGATTCCCAGATAAAATACAGGGGCTGGGGGCTTGGAATCTAGCTTAAGAGAGTACTTGCCTAGCATACCTGAGGTTCCTGGCTTTGATCCCCATCACTACACCACTCACATGCATGCACACTCATGCACACACACACCAAGGGCTGGCTCCCTCTTATACCCCTGAATCAGTCAATATAAAGGCTTATAATATGTCTTTAACAGTCTCCCCTTTTGAGAGCTGCTGCCATACTATGGTGGTAGTGTCTAAACAGAAAGTAAACTCTATGAAGATAGGAAACCAGCCAGTCTTAACTTTCATTCCTCGTGAAACAAAGTGACAAAATAGAAACCCAGGGCTCAATAGTAGAGCATGGGTTTGGTACGTGCAAGGTCCTGGGTTCAATCTTGGGTACCCAAGCAAAACAAACAAAAAAACAATTCCAGGACTCTTTTAGGTGAAAAAAATCTTAAGAATCTGAAGCTAGGTAAAAAGTTCTCAGACTTGAAACCAAAACAAAGAGCCATAAAAGAAAAAAGTAAATTAGACTCATCAAAGAATTTTAAAATTTTGCCCTATGAAAATCTGTGTGAAGAGCATGAAAAACTACAGACTGGGAGAAAAAAATATTTACAAAGCCCATATCCAACAAAAGACTAGTATCTAAAATATATAAAGAATTCTACCATCTCAACAATAAAATAATAATCTGACATAAAGCTATTTCACCAAAGAGGGTAGACAGATGACAGATAACTTCAAAAGATGTTCAACATCATTAAATAGTAGGGAAATGCAAATCAAAACCACAATGAAATATCACTACTGTCTGTCAGAATGACTAAAATTAAAAATAGAAACACCACCAAATGTTGGTGAAAAAGCAGAGAAACTGAATCATTCATACATTGCTGGTGAGAATGTAAAATGGTACAGCCACTCTGGAAAACAGCTTGACAGTTTATTTAAAAAACTAAACATGCAGCTACCATATGACCCAGCAATTGTACTTCTGGGCATTTATCCCAGAGAAATGAAAACTCATGTTCACCAAAAAAATCTGTTCCCAAATGTTCATAGCAGCTTTATTTATGAAAGCCAAAAAACTGGAATCACCTCAGATATCTAATATTGAATGGTTAAACAAACTGGTACATATGTGGTATGGAATACTATTCAGTAGTGGAAAAATAAACTATTGATACATGCTTGGATGACTCTCTAGAAAATTATACTGAGCAAGGAAAATCAAATTTTCCAAAGGTTGCATGCTGTATTATTCCATTTATATAGCATTGTTAAGTGATAAAATTTTAGAAATAGATTTACAGGGACAGAGAAGGGTGAAGGAGTGGAAGGCAGGTAGACATGGAGAAAAAAAAGACAGCATCAGTGATCCTTGTTACATTGGTCAGAATCTAAACTGTGGCAGTGGATAGATGCACCTACACAGAACATAAATTTTTATAGGTCTTACACACAAGTAAAGTGCAAGTAAAACGAAATCTGAAAAAGATTGGTGGACTATATCAATGTCAATCAATGTCCTGGTTTTGACATTATATCACAGAAAATGTTACCACTGAGGGAAACTGGGTAAAATGAAGAGATTTTTCTTTATTGTTCCTGATAACTGCTTATAAATGTTTAATCATCTCAATGAAAGTTTTAATTTTGAAAAATCTGGGCGCCTGGGACAAGTTCTATTGACCTCACAGTTTCTCACCTGTGTCAGTGTCCTCAGAACTGTACCCAGCCCTAGAATGATTGCCTCCACTGTTGTAGGCTGCTCTGATCCTCATTATGCATGCAGTGGCAGGATAATCTGTTGACTCCCACTGTTTCAAATTTACTCTCTCAAAACTGTGGGAGCCCAGTAAGAAAAATAGTCATTTCCTCTCTAGCCTAGGCTCTTCTGGGTATTCTTGCTGCTGAGGAGAATTATCACTTGCACCTGTGTTTCTAAAATGTTCAGGGGGCCCCTTTTCCATGAAGCTGATGAAATCCATGGTTTCTAAGCAACTGGGTCTAGAGCTCTGATTCCCTGTTTCAGAGGTCTTGGAGGACAGAGGTAGGTTTCCGGGGAGGAGGCAGTATTTATATGTGGATGGCCAAGGGCCCTGTGGAGTCTGGGCACTCACAGTCAGTGGATGCTGAGAGGGGAAGCTCTGTGTCAGACCAAGGCGTGGGGCACACTGCAGGCAGAGCGATTTTGGCACCACAGATCAGGACCTGCCACCATTCGTAAGTCTCTGGGACCATTGTTTGACTTTAGGAAGAGAAACAGGGTTACATTTCCCAAGAGTCAGCCAAGAGAAGGCTAGAATAAATAGATCAATAGAGTTCAGAAGAAAAATGAAAAGGAGAAAAGAAAAGAATTTTCTTGCATTTGAATGTCACAGACAAAATTTTTACCTACCCCAAAGGAAAATAGATGCCACATCTTAAGACTTTCAACAGTAGCTGCAATCAGCCAACTGAATCCTGGTATCTCCCAGCCAGTGAAAAAGTAAAATGTGTACCTTCCCTGAGCAGTCCTATTAATGAAAACAGCTCTAAATCTAGAAAGAGCCATGAGACTTGACATTTATACAACCTGAGCCCAAAACATACAGGTCGTGCTATTTGGAGCTGCTGCTAATGCTAGTTAATTCTGCAACCCTTCAGTTTGATCAGTAGCTAAAACATGCAGTCTACATGTCCAAATCTATCACTCTCAAAAGTGAGGTGGCTTCTAGCCGGGGGTGGTGGCACACTTGTAATCACAGCCCTTGGGAGGCTGAGGCAGGAGGACCGCCATGAGTACATAGTGAGTTCCTGGGCTACATAGTGAGTTCAAGCCCAGTCTGAAACACTATCTCAACAAAAATGAACAAGAAAGAGGTGGCTCCTAATGGGCAATCTAGAGCTGCATTTGGGCCTGGCTTGGTAGGCGGTGCCAGGCAGTCCTTCCAACTGGAAATATTAGCATACTAAAGAAATTCAGGTTGTACAACATGGCAGCCTCCAGGATCCTGCTCGTGGTCTAGGAAAATAATTCCTGAAAAATCTGGCTGGCAGATGCAGTAAGACCTGACAAGAAGCTGGGAAGCAAGAAATTGCTGGAAATGAAGCATGTTTTAGGTGCGCTTTAGGTCCCACTGGGCTCCCCTTCACCCTGCTCTTGCTTAGGAAGTAGATCTGAAAGCACATAGCACCAGACAGCATTTGCTCTGGTCACTGGGAGTTCTGGGAGGAGGGAGGGAGGGAGGGAGGGAGGGACGGAAAGAGAGAGAGAGAGAGAGAGATTGATTCTCATTCCCTGCCAGGCCAACTCTCACCTGGATATGCCCCTCTACTGGTCTCAGGGTGGTTTGCTCCATACCCCTCCCTTCTGAGTTCTAAGATGTATGCTTCTCTTTGTCACTTTGGGCCCAGCAGTGCTGACCACTTGGTTGTTACTAACCTATGATATTACTTTTTCCTGAGAGTGCCGCAGCCACTCTTTGTAAACACATCTTCCTGAGTGATACTCTTTGGGGTGTGTTTTTTACTGTTAGTAAGTGGTGGAGTGCCTGAGCCTAGCATCCCTCTATTCCCTGGAAACTTATTCTGCCTACTTTGGAACGCCTCTGCCATCATTCTCTTCCATCCTTCCCTAGCTAGATGCATGAGCTGGTACCCAGTCACTTCCTATGTTACTTCCTTGCTCAACCAAAGGTGCCTCCTACTCATTCCCAAAGCCCAGGACTGCAAGGCTGCCTGTGGACTGACACTGGGCTTTCTGGCATCAAGGAATCTGAGCTAGAGGGTAGTTCAGCAAACTCAGGGCCTCCTT
>RJWM01019669.1:8508-38699 GCA_004363535.1 Dasyprocta punctata | reverse complement strand
ACAACAGGAAGACAATTTTAATTTTTTACAATATATGTGAGTTATATTGTGATAAGCCAAATATATATACTATAAATCATTAGAAAAACTGAGGAATTGTTATTAACACAATAATGGAGATAAAATACAATCCCAAAAAATATTATATTAATATAAAAGGAAACAGGAACAGAAAAAAGGAGGACAGATAAAAGGGACAAATAAATTCCAATATGAGTAAATTTATGAACAACTATACTAATAAAATGCTAAATATTAATGATTCATGAATTTCAATTAAAAAGCAGAGAATTCACTTTTGATAATCAAAAATATGGCTCAACTATATGCTATCATTAAAAAATTCAGCTTAAAAACATTGGAAATCAGTATGAAAAAATATACTATAGAATCATTAATTAAATGAAGTCAGAGTATGTATATTAATATCCATTTGATCTTGTTTTGTAAACCTATAATGTTACTATTGTGGATTTGCTGTTGTCATTTGTTTGTCTCTTTTGCTTTTTGTCTTATATGTGTCTTTTTTCTCTTAAATAAAAAAACATATAAAGAAAGAGAATAGCAATTTCCATGTCACTTACTTGTAACTATTTGCTCTGTTTCTTTATTATCTAGAATTATATTTTCAGCCTATACTAATTTTTTTATTAAAAATATTAATGATATCAAGAATAATTACTGAAACAAGCACAAGGCCTGGCTGTCAACAACATGTGCACCCTCTTAATTCCTTACATATGATATTATGAATAGGAAGATGTAACTTGACTTATCACTTTTAATTGAATTTGAAGGTGATGTAAAATAAGCTAAAATCCATGACAAGAGTAACGAAAAGTAATATATGCTTCAATTTTAAATTCACTATCTTTGTTAGGTATCAGATACAGGAAAAAACACATATAAGTATCAACTTAGCCTGCAATGAAGAGAAAAAAAGAATGAGAGGAAAAATGAAAGAGAAGAAATAAGGACGAGTTTCAATGAGTTTATTAAATTTAGTTATACACAAAGGCTACCACTTAGAAGGCACCAGTTTTCAAATGAAGTGATAGTAAAACGGTATCATTAATTTCCAAAAGGTCATATTAAAAATAAGAATAAGACATGCATTAAGTAGAACTTGGTTTGTAACAACTTCTGCTGTTGTACTCCTCATTCAGGCCCAGGTCCTCTAGATAGTCCTAAAAACAGTACCTTTCTTCCTTTTTCTCTCACCAACTTTTCCTAATCCAGGATAGTATTTAATGAACAAATTCAAAACTAGCTAAATACATTAGCTTTAAATATACTTAATTATATTTACTAAAATATATCAAATTATATGTTGAAATACTTCCAAGAGTTGATTTGATTTAAAGTTTTGAAAAGTTTGATGAGAATATGCCTAGTAGATAACAGTTGACCTGCAGACCTGTCACCACCGCTGCCTCACACAGTTCAGAGCAGCCACATTCTGATTGTTTGGTAGCAAATGTACAAGCTTATATAGCTTGAAATCAGTCTAGTGGTTGCCTGAAGCTCTAGATGGAACAGAAATTAGCTATAAATTGTCACAAGTAATAGCACTGAAAAAATAAAAATGTTCTGAAGTTGATTTATACTGACAGTTGCCCCACTTAAATAAAGATACTCAAAATCTTTGATTTGTGTATTTGAGATATAAATAAATAAGTATATTTTTAAAAAGTAATTGACTAAATGAGCTAAAATAAAAATAACACTATATTGTAGGAGTTAGAACACATGTAGACGAAAAATGGATTCTAATAGTTCAAATGCACAGGAAAAATAAAAGTCTACTATCTTAAATTTTTATGCTGTATAAGATGTGATATAATTCTGCAAGAACTTAGACTGTGTTAACTTATAGTTGAAGACTACAAACAATTGAGATCCAAACAAAATGTTGTAACTTAATGTTTTAATTAAGTTAAAAATTACTTTATAAATAACTAACTTCAAAGAAGACATGCAAAGTGAGCACAAAGAAACAAAGAATAAATAAGGTTTATGGAAAAGAAATAATAAATGACAATTATAAACACACTTATCGTGATAGGTTACGTTAAATATGAAGGATCTAAACACCCTAGTTTAAAGACAGATATTGCCAGATGTATAAAGCAACACACTTGTATGCTATCTACACAAGAATCTACTTAAAATCTAAGATAACAAGTAGATTATAACTAAAAAGATTGAAAATATTAATAAATAATAACTTTAATTTTAAAATTAAATTTATACCATATATTAATATCAAAGAAAGACAACTGAAAGCATATATTCGGGAATAAACAGGGTAATTTCAACAAGGAGGCCAATTCATGAGGCGAATACAATTGTAAATGTGTATATGTTTCATAATATTATAGTTCTTAGTGATAGAACTAAGAAGACATGGACCAATCAACAATTATAGTAAAGGCCATCAGGGACCCTCCCATTAGGAACCAAAAGAGACCAGGAGAAGCAGCAAGTTACACCCCCATATGCCTGCCAACCACAATCAGGAACCCTCCCACTGGTAACCAGCACAGGCCAGAAGAAGCAGCCCTGATCTCACATGCCAATGGCCACTGCAGAAGCCTCATTATAGCTGTGAGGGTCTAGAGAAGCCTGCCTGCCCAAGAAACTAGACTCAGAGAGACCCAGGTACCTGGCCCATTCCACTACACGTTGGATGGTCAGCCAATGCAGGAAATGCTTGAGACCCCACAACTGGCTCATCCAGAGGAACTCAGGAAAACATCAAGATGAAGAAACAAAATGCAATCTCAGACCTCCAGCCCATACAGAGCAAGTCTAGGAGACATAGACATAGAAAAATTTGGATGTTGAGCCGGATATGGTGGTGCATGCCTTTAATCCCAGCATTTGGGAGGCTGAGGTAGGTGGAGTGTTGTGAGTTCAAGGCTGGCTTGGGCTACAATGTGAGCACAAGGCCAGCCCGAGCGACATAGTGCAACCGTGCCTCAAAAAACTAGGGCCGGGAGTTTGGCTCAGTGGCTTAAGTGCCTGTCTGGCAGGCGTGAGGCTGTGAGTTCAATCCCCGGTGCTGCAAAAAAAAAAAAAAAAAAAAAATTTGGAAGTTGAACACCTGAAATTTCTGAAATGATAGCAACTGAAGTCAGCAAACAATTTCATGAGACTATAAAAGACATCAGATCAGAAATAATATCTCAAGTAAATGAAGTAGTAACAACCATAATGAAAGAATTGCTGAACATACCTAAAGAAGACATAGATAAAAAAAAAGGGGGGGAGCATAGAAAATGATGGGAACCTTGAATGAACAATATAGGAAAGAATTAGAATGCATGAAATAGATACAAAGAGATATCCATGAAATTAAAAACTCCATTGAAAGCTGGCAAAATAGCTTGAACATGAATAAAGATATATTTTCAGTCCTTGAACACAGAATTGCAGCTAGTGATTGCAAAAGGAAAGATCTCTCTCAAAAAAAAAGGAATCAGGAAATAACTATTCAAGGCTCAAAGATGATGCAAAGGAAAATAATTTAAGACTGGTAGATATCAGCATAAAAGCAGGAGTCAACACAAATGACATAAAAAAGACTATTTGCATAAGTAATAGCAGAAAGCTTCCCAAGCATGTGAAAAGGACCTGACAGATAATTGAGGCATACAAAATCCAATTAGCAATAACCAAAATAAATCTAGACCCAGATATATAATAATCAAGATTTCAGAAATTCAGCACAAGAACAAAATATTAAAAGCTTTTACAGAAAAGAAACAGATCATCTACAAAGGAAAACCCATCAGAATCTTGAAAGACTTCTCAACACAAACCATCAAGTCAAGAAGAGTTTGATGTGAAGTGTTTCAAATCCTGAAAGAAAACACCTTCCAACCCAGATTGATGTACCTTGTAAAACTATCTTTCAAAATTAATGGAGAAACAAGATACTTCCATGACAAAGAACAACTGAAGGAATTCATGACCACCAAACCAATCCTAAAAAGGGTACTGAAGGATAATCTAGAGAATGATAAAAATGACCACAGTTCCAGGAACAGTGGCAGAGGGGAATTGCCAAGTGGGGCAGGCAACTGAATGGAGGGAAAAAGTACCAAGACAAAAGAAGGAAAATAGCATGGCAGAGATGAGCCAGTGCATGTTATAACAATTAATGTAGATGGTCTCAATTCACCAGTAAAAGGAAACACAGAGTGAATCAAGAGACAAGATCCATTAATATGCTGCATAAAAGAAACAAATTTAACTCAGAAGGAAATTCATAGAATGAAAGTCAAAGGAGAGAAAAAAATGCTCCATGCGACATGGAACCAGAAAAAAGTAGGGGTAGATTGCCCATAAACCATGGAATGGATAAGAAAGATACAGTATTTTCATACAATGGAAAGCTTCTCAGCTATAAAGAAGGATAATCTTGAGGCTCTTTAGGTAAATGGATCCAACTTGAGATCATGCTCATGGGTAAAATGGTTTGGACTCACATGGCTGAACATAGTGTTGTGTCCCTAGTATAAAAACTGAAGAAGTTAGTGGGATCCAAATGTACAATAGATTTTGTGAAAGTGAAAAGTGAGGAAATGGCTAAAAAGGGAAGGAACAACTGGGATGGGGGAAAGGAGAAAAGAAAGAAGGGAAAAGATGATATAGATATAGATATAGATATAGATGTAGATATAGATACAGATATAGATAGATATATATGTTTGTGTGTGTATGTGTACAAGATAGGTAATTATACTACTAATCTCTGCTAGCCCAACAAAAAGAATGGTTTATTTGGTCTTTTTTAAGTACATGCATCTGGTAATCTGGACAGCTATTATGAGAACAACAATATGCAACACACTGACCATTGTTCATCCCCTAACATTGTTTTGAAACTCTGTATCATCTTTTTTAATTATTTCTTTTTTTGTTTTAAAATATAAAAAAATTATAATAAAATAGTTAAACAGTTTTCTTTTAGTAACTGATAGGATAAATGTATTATCGGAGCACAATGAAATGAAGTTAGAAATCATTAACAAAAAGATTAATAGACATTTCTAAATATTAGAAAAATAAATAATATACTTCTAAATAGCCCATGTGTCAAAGAATTAAACAAAAAAATGAGCAAAATGGGTTCATGGGACTAAATTAATGTTTAAATGGAAATAAATACCACTAAACAATTACGTTAAAAAATAAAGGAATAAAATCAATGACTAAACTAATACCTACACACACATTTACAAAAAAGGAAATTAAACCTAAAATAGACAGAAATAAGGAAATAATTATGATAATTACAAGAATTATATAATTACATATTAAATTAATTATACCATAAGTAATTATATGTAATTATGATAATTACATATTTTGCTAATTATGTAGTAATAACTCATAGCAAAAAATTCACAGAACTAGTAAAAACGGATTCATTGTTTATAAAGAAATAAGTCCAAGAAAAAATAGCATAAGATCAATAATACTGATAAACTAATAGCAGATTTTTCAGAAAGTATCTGATGGAAAAATTATAAAAATGTCACAGAGCCCAAATCATGACTTTTAAGTAATTTAATTTCTATTTTAAAATTTCCAAAATAGAAACCTATGTCCATATTGTTTCACTAGCAAGTTCAGCCAAAAAGATAAGAAATAAATAATACCACTTCTGTATAAACTCTTTCATAATTTTAAGAGAAGATAATATTTGTCAAGTCATTTACAAGGAGAAAACTACTTGATTACTTATATCAATCAATTTTACGTTAATAGAACAAAATACACGAGGCAACTGACTAACAGACTAGTTATCTGGCTTACTGTTTAGGAGGTTCTGGTCCCAGTATTAATGCTCCAGGGAATGAGCTGCTGGCTAACGCAGTACATAGACAGCAAATTACTTGCATTATGAACTAAGATGCAGAACAAATAAAGGAAGACACAGGGGTCCCACAATCCACTTTAAGACCATATCCGCCCTTACCTACGGACTTACCACTAGGTTCAATCTCTGAAAAAATCCTACCTTCTCCCAACAGTGCCATCCTGGGAACCAACCTTTTAATATGTGGCTCTTTATAACACACATGACAAAATTATAGTGCTCAGTTTCTCACCTCAAAAAGATCATATCCTTCTCATATGCAAAACTCTTCATTCCTTCCCCTAGAGTTACTGTAGTCTTAACATTGCTCAAAATTCCCAGTCTACAATCACCTCTGAGAGTCAAGACCAACTGTTAGCTCCTATAAACATCAAAAAGAAAGCTGTATATTCTCAAGATACAATGGTAAAACAGGAACTAGGTTAACGTTTGCATTGCAAAAGGGAGGAATAGGAAAATACTAAGGATTATCCCAAAGCAAGATGGAAACCCAGCAGGACAAACATTGTATTCTAAACCTGCATTTCAGACAGTTCATAAAAGTGATGTATCAATAACAAATAAGCATATTAAAAAATTTCAAACTCAATAGCCATTAGAGAAATGCAAATTGAACCCACAACATGTCTATCTGAATGTAAAAATTAATAGACAAACAAAAACAGAAGTAAAAATCTGGCTATATTAAATACTGACAGCAATTGGAACTTTATGTATTGCTGGTAGAAATATAAAATGATAATTTACTCTTTGGGGAAAAATTTATCTGTTTCTGATAAAATTAACATGTACTTAATAAGTGACCAACAGTCTTTTCCCTAGAGAAATAAAACCATGTATTCATACATCTTTCCATTAATATTCATGTAATATTGCTTCACATCATATGATTCCATTTATATGATACTCTGGATAGGCTAAAACTATAGGGACAGAAATCAAATCAGTCACCAGAGTTTGGGGTTGGAGTGGAGGGTGGTTATAAAGGAGAATGTGGGAAATTCTGTAGTATGGTAACTGTTCTGAATCTTGGTTTTGCTTGTGGCTAGATGACGACATGTTTGTCCAACTATACAAAATTGTACTCTAAAAAAGAAAAATACTATATTTTGGCAAAATAAGAGAAAAATGTAAATTTGGTCAATTTATAAAGGGTCAGGGATTAGCTTAGTAGCACAGCACCTGTCTGGCAAGTGTGAGAGTTCAATTCCCAGTACCAAAAAAAAAAAAAAAAAGTATAGTCATTTTATGAAAATAAACATCTGATAAATATAATACAAAGTTATAAAATATGATATACTGAAGTAACAGTGTTTTGTTGTTTCTGAACACTAAGATCCCTACCTCAATGAACCACTACATAGAGTTGATCCTCAATATTTGCAGATTCTGTGTTTGCGAATTTGCTTACTTACAAAAATCTATTTGGGAAGCTCAAAATCAATGTTCAAGACACTTTCTTGGTCATCTGTGGACATGTACAGTGATAAAAAATTGAATTACTCGAGTGTACCCAAATAACCCTTATACGCTTGGGTGCACATGGGACACATGACTTTCAAGTTACAGTATTCGACATCTCACCTACAACTAGGCTGAAGAAGTCAGTTCTGTGATTTTGTTTTAGCTGTTATAATATAAACAACTGTCTTTCTCCTATTGTAGTTAATGACATAATTTTCACATTTTTATGCTTTTTTTGTT
The DNA here is from genome assembly GCA_004363535.1 of Dasyprocta punctata. Lineage (NCBI taxonomy): Eukaryota > Metazoa > Chordata > Mammalia > Rodentia > Dasyproctidae > Dasyprocta > Dasyprocta punctata. The sequence goes on along the minus strand of RJWM01019669.1, from coordinate 31,105 downwards.
GGTGGTTTTGCCATTGAAAATGCTTGCAAAGCAAAGTATGAAAGTGCAGTCTTACGTTCCTAAGACAACTTACATACCTTGTTACAATGCACTTGTAACCAATTTAATGAGCATCCTCATCGGTAAGTCAATTCTTAAATATTTAACATACACATTTGATAAAATCAATTACTCTAACTTTTCTATCTCTAAACTCAAATGCCTTTATTTAATGTATTTTGAGTCCAAACTTGCTTTGAAATTACTGCATATAGCTATCAAAATAATATAAAGTTAATAAGGATTTTATAGATAATTGAATGCTTTAATAGAATAGAATTTAATAATGAATTATTAAAGTGCACTTTGTAAAATTGTAATTCTTACAACCACCTTGTGAAGCAGAAAATACTATTATCCTGGTTTGAGAGAGTAGTATCTAGATTCAGTATGTTTACACTGATCCTTTTAGGGTTAAAGAAGTCAGTGCCTGAAGGAATAGCAATGAACTCCAGGGGGTCTGGTTTCAAAGCACTTGCTCTTAACCACTGCAAGATTGCCAGATTCACGCATTTTTCCTTTTTCTTTTCATTTTTGGTAAATGGTTATTCAAAAAATAGTCCAGAATATTAATGTTAAACATCTTATTCATTACCATTCACACAGTCTTTACAAGAAATTTAGTTGAGAAAAAGTACATATCAGGGTTTTTCATATAACTATGTCAGAAATTATAATATTCATTTTGCTTGTTGCTTTATTCAGGAGCATTCTTATGTATTGTTTTTGTAATAATTAAATTGCTCTTTCTTTTTAAATAAAATTTTACAAAGTGGATTTTTTCATGGTCATGAAATTAAGGCGAGAAATTATTTCCTTATGTATGACTGCTATGTCTTCTATAACTACAAAAAAAATTGAAAGTTCACCATATTCTTTGTTACTGATGTCTAATTCTATAACACTGGTGGCCAAATACCAAAGTATTTAACATACTCACCAATTCACACAAGAAATGAATAAGAACTTTGTTGGTACAAATTCCTTTTCATTGCATATTTTATTAGCTCTGACAGAAAAGAAAATAACCAAAAAGTCCTGAAAATACTTGATTTGATGTTGTTGATGTTACTACAAAGCTCCCTCCAGTTTTTCTCCTTCACAATCGTCTGCCAGCCTCTTCAGCATTATGAAAAAACAAACACAAAAAGAACGGTAATATATTGTTTTATTGGGAATGTACATGATTATTTTGAGAGATAACAAATTCCAAAATGATAATATTGTGAAATTAAAATGATTTAGGCAAGTCCAGCTAGCATTTAAGTAACTGGAAATTATTTTTCTGAGCTTACCCTTTTATGGCAAATGTAAGTCCAAATTCACATATGTACTGCTGTGGTGAGATGAAGATATCCTGCACTTGATCCTTTCTACACATGTACCTAGTCATGAATTTCTGAATCCTTTAATGTCATTTTAAGCCTAAAACTGTTCACAAAAGCTGTCAAAACATTAACCACAAATGCATTTAAAAAAAGAGGTAATAAGAATTAATTCTTATATTAAAACCATAAAGGGAAGTCTTGGTCACTCTCTGCTATTATTTACTTAATTTTTCAGGCACAAGATTTCCATCTTTCTTATCAACACAACATGTGTGTTGGTCACTAGAAAATTTTGCCAAATAAAAACAATAAAGCCACCAGTGTTATAAAAGTAGACATCAGTAACAAAGTATACAGTGAACTTTCAATTTTTTTGTAGTTATAGAAGATGTAACAGCTGTGTTTCTAGTGGCAAAAATATTGAATCTTACTTGGCAGAATTGTGAATTGTAGATGCACAATAACATTGAAACACTGGGTATTTACAGCCTATTTCCTAGGGTACATGCCACTTTTATTTCCCTTGATGTCATTAATCGCCTTTCAAAATGTATTTCTATATCCTATCTTGTCCTTCCAATTGCTTTACAATAATAGCCCAATAACAACTGTTCAAATCACTTCAAAATCAAAGTCGTAGTCAGCTAATGTTTCTTTTTCTTTGAAGCAAATGCGTTATAGTACAGTAATGTATAAAAATTGAAATTTGTAACAGAAGAATAGTATGGAACCAAAATGCATTTGGCCAATACTGTGATATTTTGAAGTGAGCATTCTATTAAAAAAAAGTCATCAAATAGAAGTAACTGATGAGGGAAATATATGATTTACATATTTTGTAGAATCTTTTTCATATGGACTGTTACCCCACAAAAGGTCAATTAAGAGCTTGCCATCCATCTGGATAATAAAGTGACATACAAAGTCTGGGTTTGTCAGGATTCTCCTCTGCCCTTGAATAATAATACTAAATATAGGGTATTTTTGGCCATGGGTAGGCTAGCTACTCTTGGCTTAAGACCAATAAGTGTGATTTTAAAATTGATCACTGTCTTCTTTGATTTTTATAAAGAAAGACAAATGTTAACATGTGATATTTCAAAGCATAGTTCCATTTTCAGAGCATCGATCTTAGTATGAACTTTCCAAAGTCACTCTCCATTCAGCCATAACTTTTCAATATCAGGCTTAATTCATTCTGATAATTCACCTGTTCCAAATAGCTAACTGAATTACCACAGAACCATCTTTTTATTGAGATATAATTCAAATTCTGTACAAATCATCCATTAAAAGTATACAATTTAAAATCTTTTAGTACTAACATAAAATTGTGCAGTCATCACCACAATATAATTTTAGAACATTTTTATCACCTTCTCCAAAAGAACCCTTTACTCTAATGGTCACTTCTTCTGTCTCGTTTCCTACTGAGGACATTTTATAAAATGGAATCATAAAAACAAATTTAATGACAGTTTTGTTTCATTTAGCATAATGTTTTCAAGATTCATCCATCTTGAAGTATACATTAGTATTTCATTCTTTTTTGTAGCCAAATATTATTGCATTTTATGCATATACCATATATTATTTATCCATGCATGTTTATCAGTGTTCAAATTGTTTTCACTTTCGGCAATTAAAACAGTACTACAAATTTTCACTCACAAAGATTTATACAAATGAAGTGTTTTAGTTCTCTTGTATAATTAAAAGTAAAGTTGCTAAGTCTCACTTTAACATTCTGGAGATCTGTCAGTTTCTCAGCAGAAAGATTTCACAACTCCACTAGCATTGTGTGTTTCCATTTCTGCGCCTTCTCTCCAAAGTTTGTTATTGTCTTCCTATTTGATTATAACTGTCTTAGTGTGCATGAAGTGGCATTTCATTTTAGTTTTAACCTGTACTCTCCAGTGACTAATGATATTGAACATTCTTGTACGTGCCTATGGTCCACTTGTGTATCTTCTTTAGAGGATATCTATTAATATCCATTGTGCGTTTTTAAACTGTACCTTTTATTGCTAAGCTAGAAGAAAATTTTTCTGGCTTTATGGAGCATTTGTTACCATTGCTGTTGTTTCTTTTTGCTTTGGAGTACTGAGAATTGAAGTCAGGACTTTCACACTTAAGTACAGCCCTTTCCATTTTTTAATTTTGAAACAAAATTTTACAGAATTGTCAAGTTGTTTAGGCTCAGCTCAAACTTATATCCTTCAATGTAAGCCTCAGAATTTTCTTTTTATTATATCAATGGTATTTGTCCTAGTACAAAAGTTTTTTAATTTGACAAAAACCTATTTATTTACACCTCACCCCAACATTTTGCCAGTTGTGACTTTAGTGTAGTACCTAAGATAAACCATATCCAAATAAAGTCCATGAAGAGTTAGACTTGTATTTGTTATCCTAAGATCTTTATAGTTTTAGCTACAAGGCAGGTCTATGATCAATTTGAGTTAATTTTGTGTATGTTATATGTAATGGATCCATTGTTATTCTTTTGTATGCGAATATTCAGTAATTCCAGAATTATTTGTTGAAAAAAACTATTCTGTCTTCATTAAATCGTTTGACACCCTTCTTTAAAGTCATCTGACCATAAAGAAAAGGGTTTATTTCTGGATTCAAAATTTTATTCCATTGATCTAAATGTCTATCCTTATGTCGCTACCAGGTTGACGTGATTATTTTAGCTTTGTAGAAAGTTCTGACCTTAGGAAATGCTATGGTTTGTGTTTGAATGTCTCCCCAAAGCCTCATGCAATCATGGAAGGGCTGACTTTTTGAATATGGCTGAGTCTAACTTTTGTGATTTGTTCATTGTCTAGTGCTGGGATTGGTAATATGAGGGCTGCACCTTCCCAGGGGCAGATAACCAGCATACAGTATAAGGGAGGGAAGGAGATGTGCTTTTTCCCTTCTTGCCCTTAACGCTCTTGTTGCTTGCAGCCACCATGAATGGCTGCCACTTAGCCATGCCACTCTCCCTTGGAGCCTGCTGAGTAGGGACTGAAATCTCCAAAAACTGTGTGTTAAATAAACCTTTTCTTCCTTCATTTTGGGCGTCAATTATTTTGTCTTAGCAATGAGAGAAAAGGGCCAAGATAGGATATGTGGTTTCTGAATTTTGTGTTTTTCTCAAGATTGTTTTGAGTATTCTAGGTCCCTCACAACTGCACATGTAAATTTTAGGATCAGTTTTTAAATTTGCATACAAAAATGAAGCTGAACTTTTCTTACCATACCTCTAAATCAATACTGGATAGTATTGCCATATTAACATATTAAATCATCTAACTTATGAGCACAGATGTATTTTCATACTTTTTTGTCTTGTAAAATTGTGTTCAATAATTCCACGTAACTTTCCCAAAGTTCTGCATTTGTAAATATTATATTTATTCTGATGCTATTATAAATGGAATTGATTTTAAGTATCATTTTCAGATTGTATGTGGCTAGCATGTAAAAATACAACTGATTTTTATAAATTAGTCTTGTACTCTGCAGTCTTGCTGAAACTGTTTACTAGTCCTTACAGTATTTAAATGGACTCCTTAGGAATTGCTATATAAAAAATCATGTTACTACAAATAGTTCAACTCTTCCTTTCCAACTGAGTCTTTTACTAACCTAATTGCTCTGGTTAGAACTTCCAGTAAAATATTGAATAAAAATGATGTGAGTGGAGATTCTTGTTTTACTTTTGGTGTTTGGGGAAAACCATTTAGTCCTTCACTATTAACCATGTGGGTGTTTGCATAGATGCCATTTATCATTTGAGGAAACCTTTTTTTTCTCTATTAGTGCATATTAATTATAAAAATATTGAGTTTCATTTTGCATATTCATATATGCATATGACATACTTTGATCATTAACAACTTGCCATTACCTCTCTTTCCCCTCTCCTAGTCTCCATTTTCTTTTCTAAGATTTTTTTCTACTTTGATATCATCTTTTTTTTCCCTGGATTCCAAACAAGAGAGAAACTGTGGGTTTGGAGTTTGGCTTATTTTACTTAACATAGTCATCCCTAGTTCCACATAATTTTTCTAAAAATGACATGTTTCCATTCTTCTTTATGGTCAAATAATACTGCATTATATATATCTACCACATTTGTTTTATCCATTTGTACACTGATGAACACCTAGGCTGATTCCATGAATTAAATATTACTAATTGTGCCATATAAACATGGTAATGAAGGTATGCAGAATTCAGCTGCTTCAGGTATTCACTAAGGAGTGAGATTAACAGGGTCACATGGTAGTTCTATTTTTAACTTTTTTTTTTTGAGGAAAGTTCATACTGATTTTGATCATGGTTGTACTATTTCATACTAGTACACCAACAATGTATAAAGTATTCCTTTTCCTTGTCCTTGACAGCAATTTCCATTTTTCAGGTTTATTCATTTATTTTTGATGATAGTTGAAGTTGTGCATTCCAAGTTTGATGAAGATTTTATTATGGAAGTGAACTGAATTTTGGAAAGAAAGAAATGAGAAAAGGAGTGGAAGGCAGGAAGGAAGGTAGGAAAGAAGGAAGGAAGGAGAAAGAAAACTTTCTTTGGCTGTTGACTCAAATACATGTATTTATGTTCTTCAGTAATGTGGCAAGTTGCATTAGTACCTTTTCACATATTATACCAATTATTTGGTCACAATATATAATTTTTTCTTTTAAAAATAACACTGGATTCAGTTTGCAAGTACTGTGTTGAGGATATTTCTGTCAACATTCATAAAATAAGTTTTTTTTTTCTCTTCTATTTTCAGGGAAACTTATAAACTAATTGGTACTAATTCTCTAAATGATTGTGAGAAATCAAAAGCAAAGCCATCTGAGACTGAGATGTTTCTTGGTAGACACTTTTAAATTCCAAATTCAGTTTCTTATTACATGTCTATTGAGATTTCCTATTTCTTACTGAGTCACATTTGAATACCCTTATCTTTTAGCAGTTTGGCTACTTCCTCATTTAATTTGTTGGTATACATTTTTTAACAGTATTTACTTGTAGTCATATTTTGCAAATGTTTTTTGGAAAAGTCAACTCTTGTTCTTGATTTTAACAATTTTAGTTGTCTTTCCTTTTAGCATGCTAATACTAGTTAAATGCTCATCAATTTTTAAACATCTTTTTAGTGAAACATCTTTTGGATTTGTTCATTTTCTTTAGTATTCGTCATCTCTACTTATTTCTACTCTAATATTTTCCTTTTTCTGTTTCTTTTGGTTTACTTTGACCTTTCTTCTTTTATAAGGTGAAATATTACATAATTTATTTAAAGTATTCTTATTTTTAAATATATGTACTTTACTGAAAAGTAGTAGCTTAACTTGACTGATATCAAAGGTAACTATGAAGTAAAACAACCAATTTTCAAATGTCAAAGAAGTATAAATTTAGGGAATACATTATATTTTAATGTAAGTTGTGTTTTTTCAAACTGCAACAACCTAGGGAAAAAATACATACATACATATGGATTCTGTGCTCTGGAAAGAGGCAGTGAGCACTGAAAAAGATGACCACTGTTATTAGAGCCGCAGAGAAAGAAGCGAAGATTATCACTTTTTAGAAGGATATTTCCCGTGAGGGTAGGACCTGAGATATCACTGGCTCTGCTCTCACCTGCAGAGTTGCTAGCTCCTTGACACTTGTAGCTCTTGCTTTAGTCTCTCAGGCATAGTAAGGAAATTTTAGAATAAGTCTCACACAATGGTCATATCGTGGTTCATTATGATGTAGTTCAATCCCTCACCATGGTGAAAAGGATCCTAGGTACTTCCTGCAGAGGCTGCAGATATGATGTCAGGGGAAATGCCTCTCAAAAAGATGACAGTGTTTGCTTCTTTCTCAGAAGCTCCAGTATGGTGATCTTGTTATAATGGTTGCTTCCTCTCTCCAAGACATACAATCAAATTTTCAATGACAGATTGTCAATAGAAGAGAAGAAAAAGATCTAGACTACAATCTAAATAATGTACATCACCTCAGTATCATCATTCCATCTGTCCTTGGATGAGTCTACATTTCTGTCTCTTACAGTGAATTTCTTTCCATAGAAAGCCTAGTCCTTCCTGTAAACAGTTAAAGCAACCATCTAGATAAAGTTAGTTACACCTATGCTTTCCAGTGTCAGTTATCCTTTCATCAATTTACTGACACAAATTAAGCAGTAAAATTAAAGGTTATTTGATTTGTTCCATTGTGAAATATAAACTATTAGTTTTAGAATAAAACTTCCATTTAACACATACAAAAACTCATAAAGAAAATAAAAAATAATTTTTTACTCTAGAAGTTTATGACTCACTAGCCCATTCTCCAACAATACATTTTTCCCAGAATACAGTAGAAACAATTCAACGAATATTTTGAAGACTGCCTTTACAAAACTTCTTATAAATTAATACCACAAGTATAAATTTTTACAGTATTCTTTTGCCTGTTATAAAACTGTAACTATGTATGTCCTCAAGTGAGATACATTAAATCTTAATTATAATGCTGGCACTTCTTAGGGTAAATTTATACTGTGATTGCACTCTTAACCTGATACAAATTGCACACTGCATTATTATTTCTTTCATATCTTTCTGATGGACATAAATCCAAAATCACTAGTAGTATGTAAATGCAATTATTTTCCTTCTCTCTATTAACTTCTGTGTTCTGTGATCCAAGATAAGTCACCTGTGATTCAGAAAAGCATTAGATGTTGTTCTTCTTGTACTATTTACCTTACTGTGCTTATTGAATATTGTGGGCATGAACTCTTTCCCAGAAAATGTGGTACCTTGGAAATACAAAATAAAATAAGTAATCAGAACTCACATAGATTTAAAATGATTTGAAGAGCTGCATCACGGGCAAAAGAAAAATGGCTCACTGAGAAAAAACAATGCTATATACAAATGAGCAGTGAGAGTCACATTACAGTCTCCTAAACAATTACAATGGGAGAATAGGGCATATTTTCACTTCAAAGTTCCAGCGTCTCTCACAAACTTTTGTAAACAAAATTTGAAACAAACTTTTATTTTAAAATCTAATGAGAAATGAGTGTTTGTGTTTTTCTTTCATTTTTATTAGTATCTGCTTGAAAAGAATTTACTATTAAGAGTTAACTTTCAATGCATATTGACTGGGTAAGGGACAAACCCATAATAGTATTTGAATTTCAAAATTGTGAGTAGTGAGACTTTTCTTCTTCACTATAACTAAAGTTGCAGATGTTTGTTTAGTCGTACGACTTTCCAAATATGGAGCAGATTGTTTAGACTGAAGATGTGAAGCCAAGTTTTAATTATATCAAAAGGTAAGTATCAAAAGCTAACATGTTGGACATTACATACAACAACAGAAAAAAAAACCCAAAGGACTCTGAAAGTGGATAGAAGACTGGTTTAAGATCATACAACTTATGAAATGACTTACTGGTTTATTTTCTGAGTTTTCTTTTTATCTGACACAATTTTGAATGGGTCCTAGAAAATCCAGCAACCCAGATGAGCCATGAAATGTAGATGGAAAGAATGTCTCAAGAGAAGCTATGGGAAGATGGTAGAGCAGTAAGCAGCAACAAATCAGCCTCTCCAAGATTCAGAACCCAGACACTGAAAAATAACTCTTTGAAGGAAAAAAGAAGGAGGGAGGTAGATCTCTGAGACCTTGAAAGAATCTGGAAGGAAAACTGGAACTGCAGAGAAAGTGAAAAGACAGACCTAAATTCAGGAAAAGGAAGAGGCAATTGGTACTTTTGCCCTGGCTTCTGGCTCCTGGCTCATGAGAAAGGAAGATGGAATCTACAGATGCACAATAAAAGTTGGTAAAACCAAAGAACTCCAGGAAGAAATGCACCAGTGAAACAAAACAATGATGCTGATGCTGTGTAATACAACTGGCAAGTGACTCCAGTTCAAGCTTCAACCATATGCCTTGGAGAGAGTGTATGGTTGGGTGCCAGTCTAAGGTGAGGCCAACTGAACCTGGTACTCAGAGAGATCAGGGGATCCGTTTCATCTCAGGAATCTCATTGTTTAACTTTAACACTGTTAAAGTGACTGGGTAAGGGGCAACCCCAGAAAATATCCATGGTCAGGGAACCACAGTCAGGCCAGCAAAAGACAGAGTGATATAAGCGGAATGACTCAGGCCCTATCCCCATAACCAAGAGGCCAGGTTCAGCCTGCATTTCCATGGATTTGAAAATCCCAGAATGAATACACTGTCCTAATCTTACTACCAGCTTGCTAGTAATTACCCAGCATGGATCTGGGCTCTGACTTCCTCCTTTGTCTAACAGGAGCAAAAGCAGAGTCACATCTTGAACTGAACACTGTCAGAAAAGTGCAGACCCCAGAAAATAACCACAAGCTTGAAATAACAGAGGAATTTCTTTTATTTATGTTTTTAAATTTTTTTGTTCATTTTCTTGATTTTTTTTCTAATTGTTTGTTTTCATTGTTGTTGTGAGTGTGAACACTGGTTTTAGGTTTTTTGTTTTGGTTTGGTTTGGTTTGTTTTGTTTTGTTCTTGTTTCTTTTCCAATCTTTCCTTCCTCCTGTCTTTTTCACCAACTTCATGAGGCTTAGGTAATCTTCCTTTGTCTTTCAGCCTTGCTTCTAATCTCTCTTGCTTCTTTTATTTCTCTATTTTTTCTCTTCTCTTTTTAAAATTTTTCCCTCTTAATTTCTTTTCTCTTACTTTACTCTGTATAATTCCTTTATTGTTTTTCCCTCTAATTCTTTTATCTTCTATTTCTTGCAAACTTTTTTTTCTCCCTGGACTTAATTCTATAGACATCCTCTTTTCCTCAATAAGATCCTTTGTATCACTTCTCTTTGCTTCTCATATCTCAGAGTTTGAAGTTTGAAAGTTTTCCTTTTGCATCCGCCAAATCCCAAACTCTAAATCTTTAATAGTATAATCATCAAGTTTTTAAAATCTATAGATAATTAACTCTATAAAATTACTGTTGAATTCTTTTCTAATATTTACAGAGATATAGTTGTTACATTTAGTACCTATTATCTGTAAGTCAATACCTGGATTGCCTTAATATTTGCATCATAATCAATGATTGCTTCTCTAAGAATAAGAGTGGTACATAACTGGTTCTTATGGTAGATTAATATTTAATTTGTCTTGGACATTACTATGTAGATGTTTCATTTTGTCTTAACATAATTGTCACTGCTTATCTGTAAGCCAACATTCAGATTGTTTTTGTGACATTAACAATACTAGAGTACAGTCCCAGAGAACTAAGTTGCTGGACTAACTATACTGCATCCTCCTTTCCCAAAATAACCAAGTGGTTGAATCCTGGAGCTATGGATTATAGTTAGCCATGCCCAAAGTATGTCCTTGAAAAACAACTAAAGAGATCTCTGTACTAGCAAGAAAAGTCTTTAGACTGTAAGCATCCATAAATCTCAGCACAAAACAAAGCAAACAAACAAACAGAAACAATAGACACATAGGGGAAAAAAAGCAACAAAATGCCTACCAAAGACCCCAAATTCCCAAGATGCAATCCAGTGGGTAACAAGGGGCAAAACAATATAAGCCATATATCTCAATTACTAAAAGCATAGCCAAGAGATTAGGAAACAACTCAAAAAAATACTCAGTGAGATTAGAGAAGATATAACTAAATATATAATGAAAATAACCAAAAAGATACAGAAAATCTCAGAAGATAGTAATACAAAGGTAAGTGAGCTAAAAAACAAAAATACAAAACAAACAGGACAGTCTCCAAAATAGACCATATACTGGCTCATAGAACATCCTTAAGTAAATGTAAAGGAATTGAAATTATCCCATGCATACTATCAGACCACAGTGCAATGAAATTGGAAATCCGTGCCAAAGGAAACCACAAGAACTTCATAAGCACATGGAAATTAAATAGCACCTCACTGAACAACCAGTGGGTCACAGATGACATTAAAGAAGAAATCAGACAATTTTTAGAGTTGAATGATAATGACAATGTGACATACCGGAATTTGTGAGACACAATGAAAGCAGTCTTAAGAGGGAAATTTGTAGCAGTAAATATCCACATCAGAAAACATCAATGTTGAACCTCAAACTTCTAGAAAAAAAAAGAGCAGGATAAAAGCTTATATGAGGGACGAAATTATAAAGATCAGAGCAGAAATTAACACACTGAAGAATAAAAAACCAATACAAAGGCTCAGTGAAAGGAAGAGTTGGTTCTTTGAAAGATTAAATAAAATTGACAAACCCTTAGCCAATCTTACCAAAAAAAGAAAATATTCAAATCCACATAATTAGGAATGAAATGGGTGAAATCACAACAGATGCTGCAGAAATCCAGAAAGTCATCTGTACCTACTTTAAAAACCTGTATTCTAATAAGATGCAAAATACAGAAGAAATGGACAGATTCCTATAGGCATATGAATTTCCAAAATCGAGTTAAGAAGATATTAAAATCCTAAATAATCCAATATCAATAAATGAAATCAAAGGTGTAATTAAAAATCTATCAACAAAGAAAAGCCCAGGCCCTGATTGCTGAATTCCACAGAAATTCAGTGAAGACCTAATACCACTACTTCTCAAACTCTTTAATTAAATTGAAAAGGGAAGCAATACTCTCAAATTCATTCCAGGAAGCAAGCATTACTCTGATTCCAAAACCAGAGAAGGACCCATCTAAGGAAGAGAATTACAGGTCAATCTCCCTAATAAACATTGATGCTAAAATCCTCAGTAAGATACTGGCAAACAGACTGCAGCAAATTATCAAAAAGATTGTACATCATGATCAAGTGGGATTCATTCCAGGGATGCAGGGATGCTTCATTATATATAAATCCATAAGTATAATGCATCACATTAATAAAGCCAAGGACAAAAATCGTATGACCATCTCCATAGATGCAGAAAAAGCTTTTGACAAAGCCCAGCACCCATTCATAATAAAAAAAAAAGAAAATTGGAATAGATGATCTTTATCTCAATCTGATAAAGGCCATCTATGACAAACCAATAGCCAACTTCATGGACAAAAACTGAAAGTTTTCACTCTAAAATCAGGAATAAGACAAGGATATCCACTGTCTCCACTCTTATTCAACATAGTCCTGGAAACTTTAGCTGGAGCAATTAGATAAGAGAAAGAAATAAAAGAAATAAAGATAAGAAAGGAAGAAGTTAAACTATTGTTACTTGCAGATGACATGATACTCTGTGCAGAAGACCCCAAAAACTCCACTAAGACTTCAAGATTTAATAAGCAAATTCAATAATATAGCTGGTTACAAAGTCAACATTCAAAAGTAAATAGTCTTCTTATATACAAATAACAAACTCACTGAGAGAGAAATCAGGGAAACAATACCTTTTACAATAGCATCCAAAAAAAATGAAATACCTAGGAATTAATCTAACAAAGGATGTAAAAGTCCTGTTATTGAAAACTACAATAGTCTGAAAAAGGAGATTGAAGAGGATATTAGAAAATGGAGAGATATACTGTGCTCTTGGGAGGGAAGAACCAGTATAGTGAAAATGGCCATACTTCCAAAACTGTTATAAAGATTCAATGCAATCCCAATCAAAATTCCAATAACATATCTTACAGAATTAGAGAAAACAATCCTAAAATTCATCTGGAATCAGAAGAGACCTACAAGAGCAAAGGCAATCCTCAACAATAAGGACAAGACAGGGGCATCACAATTCCTGTCTTGAAATTATACTATAAAACTACTGTGATAAAAACAGTGTGGTACTAGCAAAAAAAATAGCCCCAAAGATCAATGGAATAGATTAGAAGATGCAGAAACAACCACAGGCACACTAAGCCATCTTATCTTTAATGAAGGTACCAAACACATTTACTGGAAGAAAGATAGCCTCTCTAATAAATGGCATTGGAAAGACTGGTTCTATACATGCCAAAGATTAAAACTGGTCTCATATCTTTCACCATGTACTAAGCTAAAATCAGAATGAATCAAATATCTTAATATTAAAACAGAAATATTAAATCTGTTGGAAGATATAGTATATAAAACTCTTGAAGACATTGATACAGGCAAAGACTTTATGAACAAAATCCAAATTACACAGGAACTATCACAAAGAATCAACCACTGGAATCTTGACCTACTGAAAAGCTTTTGCACAGCAAGAGAAACCACCAACAGAGTGAAGAGACACCCCACAATGTGGAAGAAAATGTCTGCCAGCTATTCCTCAAAGGATTACTATCAAGAACATACAAAGAGCTCAAATAAAACAGTCCTCCCAGATTTAAATACACAATCCAAAAATGGCCATCTGAGATGAATACACAATTCTCAGATGAAGACATATGAACAGCAAATAAATACATGAAAAAATGTTCAACAGCACTTGTGAGATGCAAACTAAAACAACACTGAGATTTCACCTCACCCCAGAAAGAATGGCTAGTATCAAGAAATCAACCAATAATAAATGCTGTGGGGCAAAAAGAACCCTTCTCCACTGTTGGTGGGAATGCAAACTGGTGAAACCACTGTGCAAATCAGTATGGGGATTTCTAAAAAAAACTAAGTTTGGGGGTTCCATTCAATCCAGCTATCCCCTTCTGGGTATCTTCCCAAAAGAATTAAAAACATCATACCACAGTGATATATGTTCACCCATATTTATAGCAGCACAGTTTACAAAAGCCAGATCTTGTGAACAACCTAAATGCTCGTGGACTGAGGGATGGATAAAAAAGATGTGGTATTTTTATACAATGAAGTACTGCTCAGTCATAAAGAATGATAAACTGGATACTTTTATAGGTAAATAGATGCACCTTGACAACATACTCATTAGTGAAATAAATAAGACACACATGTGTGTACATCATTTTGTTTCATTAGTGTGACAAATTGAAAGCAAAAAACATATGTATACGTGTATGTATATGTATACGGAAAGCATGGGCTGCAGGATAGACCAATATAAGGACAAAATTTTGGAACTAGAATACAGTGATGCCTTCAAAAACCAATTACTCAGACACCTTACCAAAGAGAAAATGAAAAATCGATCCAAAAACCGCTAGATGATGGAAGGAAAACTAATCAAAGAATTACTGAATAAGTGAAAAATCAGAAGACAACACAATCTTTTGGATTTCAGCAGAATCTGTTGTGGTTTCACCTTTTTCATTTCTAATTGTATGGACTTGGGTGTTTTCTTTCATTATTCTGATAAGATTAACTAAGAGTTTGTCTGTTTTGTTTAATCTTCAAAAAGTCAACTATTTGATTCATTGATTCTTTGTATTAATTTTTTAGTTTCAAGTTCACTAATTGTTTTCCCTGATTTTTATAATTTCCTTTTTCACATTAGCTTGGGTTTGAATCGTTCTTGTTTTTCTAGGACCTTATGGTGCATCATTAGGTCATTTATTTGAACTTGTACTGTTTTTCTGATGTGGGAATTCACTGCTATGAACTTCCCACTTAGGATTGCTTTCATTATGTCTTGTAGATTCTGATACATCATACTAACATTATAGTTTGATTGTAGAAACTGCCTAATTTTTCCTTTAATTTCATCTGTCACCCATTGATTATTCAAGCAAATAATATTTGATTTTTATGTGATGGCATAGATTATGTGGTTTCTTTTGCCATTGATTTTTGGTTTCATTGCACTATCATCTGTTAATATGTGTGGGATAATTTTGATTCTTTTGCATTTACTTGACCATTCTTCACTGGATATTATATAGTTTATTTTTGAAAAAGTTCCATGTGCTGCTGAGAAGAATGTGTACTCTGCAGGTATGTATTAGGTCTGTTGTTCAGAGGTTTGCTTCTTGTTGTGGAAATATGTTATTTCTTCATCAATTTTAAAGGAGAGTTTTGCAGGATACATAAGTTGAGTTGGAAGTTGTTATCTATTAGGTCTTGAAAACACTTTATTCTAAGCCCTTCTGGCCTTTAAGATTTGTGTAGAAAAGTCTGCTGTGATTCTAATGGTTTTTCTTTGTATGTGATTTGCTGCATTTTTCTAACAGCTTTTAAGATTTTGTCTCTGTGATGACCTTCTGGAATGTTGCGTATATTGTGGCATGGAGAAGTTCTTTCTTGGTGATGGCTATTTGTTGTTCTATATGCCTCACTTATTGTGTGTTTATTTCTTTCACTATATTTGGGAGGTTTTGTGCTATTACTTCTGTGAAC
Organism: Dasyprocta punctata; assembly: GCA_004363535.1. Lineage (NCBI taxonomy): Eukaryota > Metazoa > Chordata > Mammalia > Rodentia > Dasyproctidae > Dasyprocta > Dasyprocta punctata. The sequence goes on along the minus strand of RJWM01019669.1, from coordinate 15,500 downwards.
AAGTTTTCGAGAATTTATGCTGTAGAGCAGGGCGTGGTGGTGCATGCCTTTAATCCCAGCACTCCGGAGGCTGAGGTAGGAGGAGCGTTGTGAGTTCGAGGCTGGCTTGGGCTACAACACAAGCACAAGGCAGACCTGAACTACATAGTGCGACCCTCCCTCAAGAAACGAGGGCCGGGAGTTTGGCTCAGTGGCTTAAGCGCCTGTCTGGCAGGCACAAGTCTGTGAGTTTGATCCCTGGTAAAAAAAAAAAAAAAAAACTTATGCTGTAATAAAATGGAAAATTCAAGGGGAATGGATGAATTTCTAGAAACATACAAACTACCAAAAGCTAAACCAAGAAGACAAAAGTCCTGAATAAGCCAATATCACTAGTAGTAATAAAAAGAATACCAACTAAGAAAAGCCTAGTTTCTGATGGATTCAGTGCCAAATTCTACAGAAAATGTGGAGATCTAAAGTCAATACACCTCAAACTGTGTAATGAGATTGAAATGGAAGCAGTACTTCCAAAGTCACTCCTGGAAGTAAGCATCGATTCCAGAAGCAGAAAATGACACAACCAAAAGAGACAACTGTAGGCCAGTCTCTTTAATGAACACAGATGCAAAAATCCTTAATAATACACTGGCAAATGGAATGCAGCAAATCATCAAAATAATCCTACAATCATGACCAAGTAGGATTATTCCAGTGATGCATGGATGATTCAACATACACAAATCAATAAATGTAATACACCACATAAACAGAAGCAAGAACAAAAATTATATGATCATCTCAATAGATGAAGAAAAAGCATTTAACAATATTTACAATCTATTCATGATAAAAACACTGAAGAAAACAAGAATGGTGGGTTTTATTTCAACCTGATAAAAGCCATTTATGACAAACCAACTGCCACTATCATATTAAATGGAAAGAAGCTAAAAGCTTTCCCTCTAAAATCAGACAAGACCAAGATATCTGCTACCACCATTTCTATTTAATATTGTTCTCAAAATATTAGCCACAGCAGTAAGTAAAGAGAAGGAAATAAAAGGGATAAGGATAGAGAGAAAAGAGGTTAAATTATTATTTGCTGACAACATGATCTTCTACAGACATGATGATTTTACAACGTAAGTCATCTGTGTTTTGTCCCATGTTTTTTTTCTATGCCTCTCTAATCTGCCCCTACAATATAAATGCATGGAAAATGTTCAATATTGCTATCATTTGAGAAATAAAAATTCAAACAACACTGAGATTCTCACTCCAGAAAGCATGGTTACCACAAAAAAAATAAAAAATAAAAAATAAAGTGCTGGGAAAGTTGTGAGAAGAAAGGAACTCTTCTCCATTGTGAGTGGGACTGATACAGTCACCATGGAGATTAATAAGGAGATTTCTCAAAAACTTCAAAATAGAAATTCCATTTGACCCAACTAATCCCCTCCTAGGTATCTTCCCAAAAAAGACATTATACCACAGTGGTGTATCCATACTCATATTTATAACACAATTCATAATAGCTAAATCTTGAGTATGGCCTTTATGTCTATCAACAGATGAATGGTTAAAAATCAACACAGTGTTTATATATAATGAAGTACTACTCTGCTGTAAAAAGGATAAATTTGAGCCATTTGAAGGAAAATGGGTGTACTTTGAGACCATACTATTAAGTGAAGCAACTCAGGCACACAAATTTAAATATCACAAGGTTTCCTCTGTATGAAAAACATATATATATATGAAAAATATATATGTATAGTGGTGAGATATATATATATATATATATATATATATATATATATCACCGCTAATAAGAAAAAAGAAAAAAACCAAAGGTATTATAATTCATGTGGACAATATATCGAAAACTGTATCCTGACTCAGCACAATTTTCTTACATGTTTTATACATTCTTTGGCCTATTACTGTGGTTTTAAAACTGTATATATGATAATTAACTTTATACAACCTTGTAAGATAAATGAAGCTGATTCTGGAAAAATGAAGGTGAAGTAGAAAGAAGGGAGAAGAGAAAGAAATTGAAATGATATATATGAAAGCACAGAATTTCCAAGAGACTAGCACCATGAAGAAAATACATGTGAATGCATCCTTCAAGAGCTCTGACTTTTAAGACAAAAGCAGCTATTGACTATGACACAAGACTGCATATTATACTTAATGATTGTGAAATGTCCCTGCATGCTATGAAATACTTCCATGAAACTTCTCATACCCAATCCCATTATAAACTTTTTCAGGTATTGAACTTTTTCTTTTTTTAGTTTTTCTGTTGTTGCTTTCTTTCTTCTTTCAATCCTTTTATTTTACAGTTTTATACTTTTTTAAATTGCCAGCATTATGGCTTACAATTGGTTATGTATTTCGTCTTTGTATCGTATCTAATATGAGAAGTACACATTATGTTAGAATGTTTTCACAGAGTTTATATTATTTTTTGCATTTATTGTAAATTTGACTTTGTGGAATTGTCTTTGTGGGTAAACATTGTGCTTGTACATAAAAATGTTGAAATCTCAAATGAGGAGATGTCCTTTTGTATATCTGCATTTGTGAAAGATAGGACTTCTATAGATCTCAGTTCTTCGGACAACTGCGTATGTGGTGGTGATATTGTAGCTTTTTATTTATCTTTTCAAAAGACTTAGATGCCCATCATTGTATTTCAGATAGCCAAAGTGAGAAGCTGGGTGCATACAAATACCAACAATACTGATATGCAGCTACCCATTGCACTTTTTGAGGTGCTTCTTTTGAATATGATTTGCCTGCTCATAACTGTTGTACCTATATGAGTGCCATTGATCTGTGCATGTAAGACAAATTCATGTTATTATTGTCTATTTGATTGCGGATAATGGCCTATGAAGTGTTCTTTCAGGTTCCTAAAATAAATCTTCCCTTTAAATATAAATAAGTATGGTGTTTAAGTAATGCTTCATTTTTTTCAGAATTATACTATTGGAACTTTTGAGGTTTCAAGATTTTACATTTTAAGAATTTTGATCTTTCAAGATTTCAACATTCAAGATCATGAAATTTGGGATTATGCCTCTTGGCATTATGGGACATAATGTAATATACTTAGAAAAATACTAAAAGATCTATACAAAGAGAAATACTCAAAACATAATCGATAAATCAAGAGTAGCATAAAAACTGCCATTCAAGAAAACCGCAAATAGTAGGAAAAAAAGCCAACAGAGAGGGAGTAATCAGAAAACAAGAAAATAAAATGTCAGATTTAAGCCCTCACATATCAATAGTTTCCTTAAATGTAATTGTCTAAATATACCAGTTGAAAGATGGAGATTAAACCAGGCAATGTGGCACATGCCTATAATCCCAGCACTCTAAGAGACTGAGGCAGGAGGATCATAAATTTGAGTCCAACCTGTGCAACTTAGTGACTGGGTGAGAACCTGTCTCAAAATAAAAGCTAAAAAGGGCTGGGAATATAGTTCAAGATGAAAGTCCTGGGTTCATAAGAAAAAAAAAAAAAAAGACAGTGATTGGTAAGATGATTACTACTGAAAGAAACAACATGTGTGGACTTCAAGGAAATCCTGACCCCAAGACAGTAGCAGTTAATGCAGCTGTTAAAGTGCCTCACCCAGCTCTTCCAGTAAAGAGCAGTCTTAGCAATGTCACCATGTGTCTCACAAAAGCCATCAGCAGCAGCAGCAGCTGCAGGGTACAGAATTCAAGTGGCATACTAGGTAATGGACACTAACAAGGGAGCAGAAGAAACAACAAAAATAAGTGAACCTACTTAGGACCCTCTTGACTTTCCATACAGTGACTGGGATTAATTTAATGGGGTACAGAGAACACTACAATAAGACAGTACTTGTTCTACCTCCTTCCACTCAAGTTCTTACCAAAAAAGACAAGAGAAAAGAAAAAAGTCCAGATAAGCATGTTTACACTACATTATGGAAGAATTTTTTTTCAAGAAATTTTAAAAACAAGGCATGATTTGAAAAGGAGCAACTCATGGACCAAAAATATCTATAGACAAAAATCTACAATGTGAATAATAAATCAATATTAATGAGCAAGTGAGCTAAAACACAGGTTTTAGTTCAGCACAGTAATAAACCAAGGGATTCACTATAATGTAATGTGATCTGTCCTCTGACTGGTACAAAATGACAAGAGTATAAACTGATTCTAACATGACTAATTCATGGTAGAGGAGGCATTATAGTAACCGAGTTTAAGAAGTTAAGAGCCAAGGTTTCAGATCATGGGTTCAGTTGAAGCCCAGAAACTGAAGGACAGATGTGTTTTGCATGGTATTTATGAGATGAAAAAGAGTAAGGCTAGGGTAATCTACTTGAGGCATGTATTATGAAATACAAAGCCAGACATAGAAAATGAAGTGTATTTTCTCAATGCAATAAGCAGACTTGACAAGAAGGAATTAATGGAATTAAAAAATGAATGGATAGCTCTTTTTGAAAAATAAAAACTTCAGAACACTGAAAAACTTCTCTCCCCACTTTGATGAAAATGTTGACCCCCATGAATTTCACTTTTATTGGACATAAAGGCAATGAACAAGTAAATAAATAAGAGAAATTATAGTTAATGATTAACTTTTCGGAAGAACATAAAGTTATAATGATACAGCAAAAATATAAAACATACCTTGCTGCTCATCACTGATAAGGAATGGGAAAAAGGAAAATTGAGCTTCTTAAGTTTTTGTTTCTAATTTCTCTGTCAATTACAATGACTATCACACAATAAAGAATGAACAAGCTTTGGGAGAATGAAGTTAAGTCCATGTTTAGTAAGATGGTAAATAAAGCAGCACTTTGATTTTTCATTTAAATTTCCAGACTGCATTATACATGGAATGGAATATGTTAACATTAGATAAAAATGTTTTGTCATCAGAGTCAAATGTAATATAAAGAAATCTGATAACAATAAATATGAAAACTCTCAAGTGTGGTTAAAAGAATGTAACTGCATAAGCAGAGGCTAGAAAAGACATGCTGTTTTTTATATACTATCTTATCACCAGACAAGGTCGTCATAAGATTTGAGTGATGAACGGCTGAAAGTGAAGATGAAAATAGCAATGGTTGTGTAGGAAAAGAGGGATAAGATGATGGCTGCTAAGAAGCCAAAACTTTGTCAGTGATAAAGTAAAGACTTGTTTGATCTGATACTGTATTTTCTGTTAAAAAAAAATCTACCAACTTGAAATATGAAACCACAAGGAACTGAAACCAGAATGCTTAGAAAATCAATAATCAAATTATGAGAAGATAAAGCACAGGTTTCTCATCAGGCAATAACAATAAAAACACTTCACTTACAGGCAGCATTTCTGTTAAGCAGGTGCCTTTTTTTTTTTTTTTCCTAGTACCGGGGATCGAACTCACAACCTCGTGCCTGCCAGATAGGCACTTAAGCCACTGAGTCAAACTCCCGGCCCTTGGTGCTTTTTTTTAAAGACTAATTGTTTTACCTCTGTGCCTACTATTTAATGACACCAAGTAGCTTAGCATAACAATATGAAACACAGACAATTTGATTTATTGAAAATCTAATTAAGAAAACAGTAATAATGATAATCATGTGATGCATTGGCACAATTAAGAAAAAGCATGAAGGATTAGAGTGTGTTCTTGGTATTTAACTTGTGTTTACTAGTTCAAATATCTATGAAGTAATGTAAAGTAAACTTTAACTTAAAAGGAGTGTAAAGCAATAGTTTTCATAGGACAAAACCCTAATAAACAATGAAAACAAACATTTATTCAGGAGTCAAAAACTGCAGTTAAAATCTAGTATTTAGGCTCAAATACAGTACTTGAAATATAAATGAAGAGATATTGTTCTATAAAATCTCAAGGAACAGATCTAGGACTAATGATCTATCTAAAAGAAATACGTATTCATTAGATACTTAAAGTGCACATTTTGAACTTTTTTTCAAAATCTGAAGCTGATCAGAATATAGTGAATTAAAAGTACAGACCAAAATAAAGAAATATACGCAAAAAATTCACATACAAATGTATTACCTTTCCATTTGCTGGGACAAAGCACGTGACACCTACAATTTAGAGGAGAGGTTTATTGTCTCACAGTTGGAGAGGTTTCAGTCCATAGTCAGCCCTCTCCAAGGCAGGAGCATCATGGCAGGAGGACATGATGGAGCAGAACCGCTCACTTCATGGCAGCTGGGATGCAGGGTGGAGGGGGAGAGTGCCAAAGAGAGACAGACCCTCCGAAGCACACCTCCAGTGAACTATTTACAGGTGGGCCCCACCTCCTAACAGGAGCTCAGCTGTGAACATCTTAATCTACTGATCAGACTATTGACCCCATGATCAGTCACCTTCCCTAGGAGTCTCTGTATCTAATTAAGTTAATAACTAAGATGGTCTGACACATAGAATAAAATACTGACTATGATGAATAGGACCATGTTGACTCTATGGCTTCATAATTTTTGCCAGGAATCCAAGTGAAGGAGTTGAATTGTTTTATTTCATGTCCCTGATTTAGCATTTGAAAAAGTGTAGAATAGGAGACTATGAAGAAAAGAAAAATAGTTGTTGTTGCTGTGTCTGTTTTTCTTGCCCATTATTGACAATACTAGAATCACATAATTCTTAAAATTCTTCAGTGGTTTCAGACTTTTCATTCTGTCTTAGTGTGGTGTTCAAGTATTTCTAAGATGAATTAATCTGTATCAGCTGTTCAATCCAAGTTTTTAATTCAAGTCAAACTCATGTTCATCTTTTAAATTTTTTTTAATTTTAAAGATAGTAAGATACAACAGAACATAACAGAATAAAGTCAATCTAAACAAAGCAGTAGGACTGGTACAGAACTTCAAAGACCGATAATGTGAGTACAGTAGCTACAATAGCATACCTTGCTATCTACAGATTAGCTGACCATTCCAACAGGTGTAGAATTGAACCAAAAACAAAACAATACAA
>RJWM01019668.1:0-38596 GCA_004363535.1 Dasyprocta punctata | reverse complement strand
ACACAGCTCTGCATGGCACACGTCTTCCTCTCCAGCTCTCCCCCGACCGTAGCAGATCTGGGGTGGACGCAGAGAGCCCTGGCCAGCCTCGCCCTAACCAAATGGGAGGAGCGGGAGAGACAGCCCACGGCTGACGGCCGGAGAGCGCTGTGTGCATCTCCAGCGGGCTCCACGGGCTCCTTCTGCACAAACGCAGCAGGTGGGCAGCTCACCAGGCCCCCCTCCCTCCTGCCTCCCGCCCCGCCGGACCCCCTGCCCACCTGCACCCCCCTCCACGCCTGCACCCACCTCCCCACCTGCACACCTCGTGAGGTGATGGTCACTGATAGCACAACTCATTTCCAGGCTCGCCGCGGCCTCAGGTCACTGCGGACGCTTGCATTTCATCCCACGTGTGCGCCGCCCGGTCTCTGTGCTGTTCCCAGCCCTGGTGATCCTGCACCTTTGCTCCCTAGGTGGTTCCTCTGGAGCCCACAGCTGAGGCAGGAGGAGCCGGGCTACGACTCCAGTGCAAGGGGACACAGAAAGTGTCACCCCGAACTGACACCAACCCAGACCACAGGCAGCAGAGAAGAAACCCCAGAGGCCGGGGCCAGGGTGGTGCTGGGAAGAACGCCCGGGGCTGTGGGGTGGCCCGGAGGCCTGCTGTGCCACCAGTACCATCTGCAGCTCCCGTCCCGCTTGTCCGCAGGGCCCGGGGGAGTTGTGTCTCCAAGACCACGAGCAGTGGGACTAGAAAATCTAAGAACAAGCCAGGTGTAGGGGTGTATGGCTGTTAGATCAGCACTCTGGGAGGCTGAGGCAGGAGGATCACAAGTTTGAACTTAGCCCTGGGAAACTTAGCAACTCAGCAAGACCCTGTCACAAAAGAAAAAATAAAATGGGCCGGGGATGTAGTTCAGAGAGATCCTGGGCTCAATCTCCAGGACCACCACAAAGAAAGAAAAAAGAAGGAAGGAGAAGAAAAAAAAAAAAAGAAGGGGAAGGAGAAGAAGAAAGATCTAGAAGAGAAGATGAAGCTTCTGGATCCTTCTGGGAAACCAGGAGAATAAACTGATGTGAAGCTGGAAGCCAAGCAAGGAAGGAGACCAGTCAGCAGCTCTGCGTCACGACGTCAGCCTCGGAGTGCGCACAGACACAGGGCCCCGAGTTAGGACAGACGGACAGGCTGAGTCAGGATGGGGAGGAACAGATGCAGGCAGCTTAGGGTCCTAAGCCGGCGGAGCAACGCACCCCTCTAGGGGACAGCTGACCAGAGGAAAGCGCCAGATGCCAGTCGTGAAGCAGCCAGATCAGACCCAGTCTGAGGACTCTGTGAGCGGTCTGGAGGGGGGCAGCGTCAAGCACAGCAACCGTAAGGTCCCTAAGTGGGCAAGAGTGGGTGAGTCGCCATCCTTTGGGGAAAGAAAAGGAAAAACCCTTCAAAATACCGTGGATCTCATTGGGCCCTTCTAGCAAAAAGGTCCACGCGCGAGGTGAGCCCCTGTGCAATAGTCACCCCCTCCGCAATCGTCACCCCCTCCGCAACATTCAGCACACCCCAGCCACCTTCCGAGTCAGGAGACAGTGCAGCCAGCGGCTCAGCACGCGCGGTGGCTTCTCCAAGCCGCAGACGTTGCTCAAGTTATAACTTTGTACCTCCACGTTATCAACTGTCAAGGGAGAATAAAATGAACCGTACACCCAGGGCGGCTGGGACAGCTGAGTCCCCTTGTGTTAGACAGGGGCCCAGTTCTGAAAATCTGGTGAGGGCCTCATAAATCAAAGTTGGCATCTGCAGAAGGAAGTGGAGAGGAACCCAAAGCATGAAGCAGATGCAACTCAACAGGCGTCCCCCCGCGCCACAGGGCCATCAGAGAGGCCAGCCCAGTCCCACTCCCCCCGGCACCCACCCCTGTTCATCCCCCTGGCTTCTCCAAGATGGCGCCGGTGATCTTCCTCACGCCCGTCCTAGGATGCCAGTGCTTCATCTGAAACCAACTGTGACTGGAACTGCAGCCCACACACCCTGGACATCGTGTCTTGTGCAAAATGTGGCATTTCTTCACCCTGCTCCTTCCCCTGTCTCCGCTGTCCCCGTCTTCCCACTCGCTCTCCCAGCGGACCTGGCTCCCCGGCCTCGCAGCTCATTAAAGTTGTGGCCCGGGCCTCTGGGAAAGGAATACAATGGCGTGTGAGCTCTTCCAACACCCGTAAGGTCACCCTGAATCTGAGACTCCACCCGGTGGGGCAGCTCGGGAGGCCCCGCGCAGTGTCCTAGGTGGATCTATATTTCAGTTTCCCTTGCCTGACACCATTTACAGGGCCAGAATTTATCACCTGCCTTATGGCTTCATAAATTAGCTGGCTGAGCTATCGCCACACCTCAGGATGCTGTCACAGCCTTGAATTTATGGCGCTGGGGCTTCGGGGAGCATGGCCGTGGACGCCGCAGGACCAGGAGCATTGATTTTATCCCGAGACGTCATCTGTCACCGCCGGCCTGAGAACCCCAACACAGACAAGAGAGGAAGCGCGTGCGGTGCGGGGCTAACTGCCTGCCTCGGTCCCCGAGGAACAGGAGGCGCCTGATAGCACCTGCCGGCTTCAGATGATCTCACTGCTGCTCCACGCGGTGCCAGCTCAGAAACTTCTCCTGTCTGAGTGGTGAAAAGTCCAGCGAAAACCCTCAGGGTGCCAGCCAGGCCCAGGGGCCGCCCGCACACGCTCCCGGCCACGCCACTTCCCAGGTGTTCCCATAGGTTCCCTCGCTGCGTGCGGTGTCCCCGGACACGATCGGTGTGTTCAGCAAGGACCATCGGCTCTGGGGCTGTGTCCGGCATGGTCTGGTTTCACGGGCCCGGCTGTGGGCTTGGCTTGGTTTGGGGGGTATAGCGCCTGTGCGGTAGAGACGCCTCGTGCTTTCTGTTCTTCTTCATCTCTCCAGGGACTAAACGCAAGGCCCATGGGTGATCGCCCAAGCTGACTTCCGATGCTTTTTAATTTCTATTTTTAGTAGCCCATATTTACAGAGCACAAGGACCACAGCCCTCACGGGGAGCGGCGAATGTACATAACTCACCTTCTCACCTTAACTCTCCTTACATCCCCCCTTCCCCCCTTTGCTTCCCGCCATTTCCTGGGTCCCTTCCCATCTGCAAAAGATCTGTCTCCCTACTCCCTATTATCTGTCTCTATTTTGCTTTTTATTTATACTTTGGATGTCTCATTCAAGAGAACCCATGCAATATGGAAGCGGTGTGTGTCTGATTTGTTTCTTTTACCTTATGATCTCAAGGGGCATCCAGTTTCCTACAAATGATTCAAATGACTTCTGGTTTCTAACTGCAAAATTCCACATGCGTTCCACAGCCCTGCGGCCAGCCTGTCTGCTTAGAAAGGAACAGGACTGAATGACCACCAAGAGAATACGCTGGTTTTATGTACTTTAAAATACATGCTGCCTTGTCTCACAGAAAAGGGACTGAATGGTTCAATAAATCTGAAATGACAGGTGCAAAACCAATGCAGTGTTCCCGTCCCCGAGATTTGAAGGACACCACAAGTAGCCACGAGGAACTGCAGCCCCTCCAACCTGCAACCCAGAAGGAAAGGCCTCCGCAGCACACAGAGCTCAGCTGACCTGGCAGGGAGTCCTCGGGGTGGGGTGCAGGTGCCACAGTTACCAGCCACTGAGGCTTTCGGGGCTGTTTGTTACTGCTGCAAAGCTGGCTAATACGTGAAAGAAATCTTTAACCCCAGCAGAGAGAGAGCTCAAAACGTAGGACCAGCCATGCTCCAAGATGCCAGGTCACCAAACTAAGAGAGTCCTAGGCAACGGCAAGAGAAGCCCGGTGAGAGAGGCTGCCGCAGCCCGGACAGGAGCCCCGTGCCGCTCCACTCAGCAGCTCCACAGGGCGAGGGGGAGCTGGCGGTCCTCACACCGAGGAGATGGCACGCGCCTCAGGCCCAGGCCCAGGGACCCCTTGGCCCAGACAGGGCTCACTAGGACTCCTCCAGAATCAGGTCACACAGGCACACGACACACAGACCACACACAGACACACCACGTAACAGAGACACACAACACGCAGCCAGAAAACACACACACCCCAACACGCCACCCACTGAACACGGACACACCACACGCCACACACGACACAGACGACACAGACACAACACCCAGACCACCCGTCATGCAGGCACACCACACAGACGCACCCCACAACATACCTACAAAACCCACACGTCACACAGACGATGGTCTACCCACACCCCGCACACAGCACGTCACACAAGACACACATGATGCACACACGCAGCAGATGCCGCACACACGGGGTGCACACACGCGTGCACGGCCACGCCTGCCACACACTCCCGACAAACGCGCTTGGAGCAAGAAACAGGAGAGCGGAGCCGAGGTTCACTGCTCTTGCGGTGCGCAGTGGGCTGACACCCAGTGACAACTGGCGCAATGCAAGGCTTCTGTGAATCGTCTCTGCAATGTCACCACCCTCCAGCACGACTCCCTTGGCTCCATGGTATGTCCCACTGCAGAGAATCCAAGGCCCGTGCTCCAAAGTGTGCCCCTCCCGGCAGGGGCAAAGGAAGCACCGGGGCTGCTTCGCGCTGACCACAGACACAAGGCCGGGGCCATGGTCTCTCGCCTGCCAGGGACCAAGCTTCCAGTGAAATCCACATCCCAGTCCTTTTCATCCCAACACAGGAAGCACCCTTCCATAAATAAATGTCACAATACGTAACAGTCTGTCTTAAAGGGCATGCGTGTGATTTCTTGGATAAAGCACAATGGAAGTGAGTCACTCTCTCCCTAAGGAGCGTGGTGCAATATTTGTGGAGTGGTCAGAGTGCAGCAATCCCTGATTAAACGCTGACATTCTTGAGAAGTTGTTTAACGAGTCGGGAACTATCAACGCATCTCCACTTTCACCATCGTCCAGGCCGTATCTGAAACCTCAGAGAAGAGCTCCCGGTGGAGCCGGCCGTGTCACCGGGCTGCTGGCGCCTGTCCTCGGGATCATCTGTGGCACCCCTGGCCACCACCCTGGGGTCCAGCCTGGGCACAGCTGGCTGTCTCCAGAACGCAGGAGCAAGGCTGCAGGCTCTCTGCCTGGCCCTCCTTCCACACCCAGGGACTCCTGTGCTGCTTCTAGATACCACGCCCAGCCAGTCCCGCTGAGACCCCCCTCTGGTCCTCCTGGAATGCCTGTCCGTCCCCGGTGGGGACCGAGGCTGGGGACAGGAGCCAGAGGGCGACTGGTTGGCCTGCATCTCAGCCGCGCTCACCAGCTCTGCAACCCTGGACAGCTCCTGTGACTTTCCTGTGCCTCAGTTTCCTCCCCTGTAACGGGGGAACATCTGAGCACCCCTGTGATGGAATTCGCAGGTTAACACCAACTGCAAAAACACCTCCAATGAACTTAGATATTGTGCAGCCGGTTTTCACCCTAGACACTGCTTTCATCAGGGCCCCCACTGTGTGGACTACAGTTTTGCACGCGTGGGACGTTTCTCCCACTGAACTGTATGTTCTTCTAAAAGAATGTGCTTTATTTAATACCCCAGAATCCAGCAAACAGCTTGGTATATGGAAGATGTTTCTGAGAATGTTGAATGAATGAATGAATGAGTGAAATTTAAAATATGTAAGATCCTATTATCATACCCCAAAAGACAGTGTGGTATCACCCCTGCTTGGGGAGTGAGTATATTACTTCATATATCAACCCACCTGCACCCTTTTAGGGGCTCTGGGGAGCAGAAATAAACTCTATCCAAACCACTGAAAATAAAGCTGTTGTTTTTCTTTCTTTTTTTTTTTTTTTTTTTCTTATTTTTTGAGACAGGGTCTCATTGTGGACAGGCCTAAAGTTGCTACAGAGCCCAGGCTGGCCAGTGAGCCTCCTGCCTCAGCCTCCTGAGTGCTGGGATTACAGATATGCATCACTATGACCAGGTAAAGCTGTTGTTCTGAAACACACGTTATTCTCCAAAAAACACTGACTCTCTCAACCTTCTAAGCAAATTGCTCATTTTCAAGAATATAAACAAGGGAAGCTGTTGGGGTTCATCTCTGGAGTCCCCCAAGAGCCTTATACGCTCACAGGTGGGACCTGTAGAAGGTGCTTGGGTTATGGGGGGGCCATAGCTGACTGGCTCTTAGGTGGTGGGGTCTGGTGGGAAGAAGGGATCACTGGGGGTGTGGCCCGGAAGGCTGTCATGGCTTGTGTCAAGATGTCCCCTCCAAAGCCTCATGTATGCCGGGCATGGTGGTGCACACCTGTAATTCCAGCACTTGGGAGGCTGAGGTGGGAGGATCATTGCAAGTTCAAGACCAGCCTAAGCTACAAAGTGAGTTCAAGGCCAGCCTGAACTACACAGCAAGACCCTGTCTCAAAGAATAGGGCTGGGGATTTCGTTCAGTGGCTTAAGCACCTGCCTGGCAGGCGGAAGGTTGTGAGTTCAATCGCTGGTACCAAAAACAAACAAACAAACAAACAAAAGCAAAGCCTCAGGTGGCTGTAGGTGGGGTTTTTTAGAAGTGGCTGGCTCTAAGGTGTGTGACGATAGGATTAAGAGTATATGGTTACTAAATTAGCCCACTGATTGCTTTGGCACAGTCCTGGGTGTGAATAACAGGACAGCCCGCCCTGGGTGTGGGTGGCACCATCCGAGGGGCAGGCAGCCTGGATGGATAGAAAGGGACGGAAAGAAAGCAGGGCTCCTGCTGCTTCTTCGCTGCTTTGCCGTCTCCTGCCCCACGGACTGTTCCTCCTCCGAGACGCCCATCTGGCATGCCATCGTGCCTTGGAGCCAGCCGAGTATGCACTACAACCTCTAGAAACTGAGCTACAATAAACCTCTAACTTCGCCAGCCTGGGCTACGCAGTGAGCTCAAGGCCAACCTGAGCCACATAATGAGACCTTGTCTAAAAAAAAAAAAAAAAAACCAATAACAATAATAATATTGATGCTGCGGTGACTAGTTAGAATGATCTCAGATAAACTCATTGAAGCAGACTAAAGAAGGCATCGAAATAAAATAACGTTTGGAACTCATTTGAATAAGACTCTGTGGGGTAAGCCGCAGTTTGTGCGCATGGAGAGAAGGGTTTGTAAGTCTGTCAGCCCGGCCACCTGCCCCCTCAGGAGGGTGTGACCAGCCCAGCTGTGACACTGTCCTGACATGTGGGTGTGAGCCGCAGGGCCGCGCGCCACAGAGGGCACTCTAAGGCTGGTTTAGTCACTAGAGACCCAAAGTATATAAATACAGGAGAAAAGGTTTGCAATGGCTTATTTTAATAACTTGTTCCTTTTCCATCCTTTTAATCGTACCTTTTAAAAATTTCATTTAACATTCCTAGCTAAATGAAGAAATGGTTTTCTTTCCATTCCAAAAAATGAAAACCAAATCTAGATTCACATGACTTAGGGGTGAGCTCCTGGAGCTTTGTGATGCCACGGGGAGCCGCCAGCGGTGAGCGGCTGAGCAGGAGGGAAGGACCCCGCGCGAGAAGCCAGGTCCGGGAGAGGACCGGCCGGGAGCGGCGGGAGGATGGGTCCGCGTGAGCCTCGCGGTCCGGGCAGGAGGCAGAGCCGTGAGCCAGGGGCCGCCCCAGGCCCATCCCCGCGCCCCTGCCTCCTCCCCGTGGCCCCGGCCCAGAGCCGGCCCCGCACACGGGCTCCTCGGTGGGCACCCCACATCCACGCCGTGACACGCTGACTCGCTGGCGGCCTCCTTCAGGTCGAGAAAAGCAGAGTCCTTTTTGAATATGACAATCCCAGGAAATCAAACGGTGATAAAGAAGATAATTTTGAAGAAATGAAAAGTAAAAGAAAAAAAAATTGTGCATTAGTTTTACCTGAAAGTATGATCAATTCCTTTCAGACTAAATTCCATTGTGCAGGTATAACAAATGGTGCGGTGCTAGTGGCCGATATGTCCATGAAGAGATGAATGGAAAGCAAATGTGGTGTTGACACCCAGTGGCGCACTACTCTGCCATGAAGAAGGATACACTTGAGTTATTTGCAGGAAAATGGAGGCACCTTGAGACCAGAATGTTAAGTGAAATAAATCAGACACACAGGCTTCCACACTGCATAGGTTCTCTTATGTGAGAAGCCCAAAGCGTAAATAAAGAGCAAATGAAAGACAGACAGTAGGAAGTGAGGAGAAAGAGCTTTCCCAAGCGGAGAGGGAACAAGCGATGCAGAGTGGGGGCGGGAAGGAAGGGAAAGGGCTGTAAAGAGAACTAAATGTGGAGTGTAGCTGCACCAGCTCCCCACAAGGCATGTAAGAGTGTGCATTTCAAGCATGGACGAATAAAAAAGTAAAAATAAAAAAAGACATTCACAAAAGGGCCAATCAAAACCTAAAGCTGCACTCACATAGAAAAAGGGTTTAAAGCTCAACACACAAAAAAAATGATTTTTGAGAAAGAGCAGATTGAAGAGGCAATAATAGCAGGTGTTCAAGGGCTGAGGGTTTAGCTCAATGGCACAAGTGCCTGGCTGGCAAGCATGAGGTTGTGAGTTCAATCCCCAGTACCAAAAAAAAAAAAAAAAGCAGATGTGCAATATTTCATATATAGAAATGAATGTTTTAAATGCTCTCATAAGTAACACTTGGGTTCCTAAGGCTAAAACCACCAAAAAAAAAAAAAAAGAAAGAAAGAAAGAAAACAGAAATGAGCATAAGATTGCTGAGACACTAGCATCAACCTGCTTTTGAGTAGGTGTATTTGGAAATTTCAGGTGACACCATGACCGTGACCAGGAAACAAAGACAGAGTGAGCACCGCTTCCTAGAGCCTCCCTCACTCGGGGTTACCAAGGACGTGAGAGCCAACCCACTGTTGGGGACCACAAAACCACAATGGTTAACTCTGCATAGTTCCCTACGGGATGAAATGGAGGCTTCGGATTATCGGTACCACTCATCTGAGATTTCCCATTGACTCATCTTAGAATAAGATTGTCTCCACCCTCTTGAGGATTCCTAGGATTATACTTGCCCACTGAGTCACAAACCTCTGAGTCTTCTACCGAATTGAAATCTTTCGCTAGCCCCGCCTGGAGACCCATCTGGAGACATTGACTTCCCAGCCACTCATGTGTTACTAAACCTGTCTCTGTTTTTTTATTTTCTCTTTGTACCCTTAACGCAGACAATCAGGGCTCTTCCCCGGGTCCCTGATAATCCACTGCATTCAACCCACCCCCCACCTGCAGCTGAGGATGCACAGAAGACGGGAATAAACAGCTGTCATAAAGCAGGTCTGATGGTCATTGTGGGAACATTCAGTTCCCTAGGAAACCAGCCTCTTCCCAACGGTTAAAGTCGTGAAGAGACAACCAGACTGGCCTGTGTGTCCGGGGTCCTCAGTATCAGTAAATTTCGTGTTTCAATGCAAGGAAGAGATGCAGTGGGGTTTTGATGAGTGTCTTTATGTAACTACATAGCAGAGCCTGGAAATACGTGATACTAATGGTGTATGATTCTAGCAATAGCCATAGTAGCTAACTCAGCAGGGAGATTACAGGAAGATCTTCTTCCTCTTGTTTCTCTGTATTTCTAAATTTTTCGACCCCCCACCCCCTGTCTACTCACATAATAACAAAAAAAGGCCACGGAATCATACAGGCTCACCCAAGTCCAGCCATCAGAGAAATGAACCAGACACAGAAGGCGTCTTGGTTACTTTTCACTCATTGCTAAGACAAAATACCTAACTCCCAAAATTAGGGAAGGAAAAGTTTATTTATCTTGCAGTTTTTGGAGGTTTCAGTCCATAATCAGCTGGCTCCAAGGCAGGGTGGCATGGCACTGGGGCAGCACTTCAAGGCAGCACCAGCAAAAGCAGCCAGAGTCAAAAAAGGGGCGAGAACAAGCCTCTTCTCCTCCCTTACATTGTACCCAGGACAACCCCTCCCCAGGGTGGGTGTAGCATTCACAAATCTCCTTGCCTTCCTTTGCACAGGATGAGGATGTTTACAAAGTAAGAACCCTGGCTCCCTGCTGAGTCTCTCAGTTAAACTTCTGACCTTCTCACATTGACACAATGAACAGGTAACTGCTTGTGCTCTACACCTCAGGATGTAGAGCTGCTGAGTTACTTAATTAAGCTTCTAGACTTCTCAAGTTGACACAAGGTATAAACCATAACAGAAGGTTCAATGCCCCATGGCCAACCCAAAATATATAAATAATTTAAAAAGCAAAATAAAAGAGAATCCATAGGAAACAAGAGGTAGACTCTGTGGAGATCAAAAGAGGATCAGAGCCCAGAGGGAAGGGGAAGTAAAAATGATGAAGATGCAAATGTTTATGTCCTGATTCCCCAAGCAGATTGCAATTACCGTATACCACTGCACACACTGATAACGGTACACTAAAAATAAATTTAAAATTTGAAGACTGCTGTGCAGCTAAGGGACCACATGGTGGGCCAATGACCATCAGGCATCATGTGCAAAATGACCACCACAGAACCCCAAATGTGCCTGTCTTAGGGCTGAGGAAGGAAAGGTCAATCCAAACACAAGGTCCCTGCTCAGAGGTCACCTGCGCGCCAGCCACCAGCCATGACATTACGCTAAATGAAATGTCATGAGAGGAAAAATGTTGTACGATTCTACTTACACCAGGCACCTAGAACAGGCAAATTCATAGACAGAAAGTCAAACTGAAGTTTCCAGGGTCGGGACAAGGAGTAATGGGGAGTTGTTGCTTAGTGGGTACAGAATTTTTGTTCTGATGACAAAAAAGTTCTAGAAATAGATAGTTGTGCTGGTTACACAATATTATAAATGTGATTTGTATTCTTAAAAATAAGTAAAATGGTGAAATTTATGTTATAGTTCAGCACGAGAAATGTTTCAATGGAAGCAGCTTGAATTATACCAGAACGGGCAGGTAAGACTTTGTGATTATTAGCAAACCAGGCTCTTTCTGTTTTGAAGATAACAGTATCTCAACACACAACTTCTCTGTGACCCAAGAAGGCTGCTCCAACTCCAGACACCACTTCAGCAATCCAGCAGGAAGGTAGATCATTCTCTTTCCATGCAAGACTCTCCCAGAAGCTCGATTTTCCCTTCACCCATACTTCCTGGAAACTGCACACAACCCTTCAGCACATACCCATTGGCCAGGACACAGGCACATGGGACCCCTCAGCACATTCCCATTGGCCAGGACACAGGCACATGGGACCCCTCAGCACATTCCCATTGGCCAGGACACAGGCACATGGGACCCCTCAGCACATTCCCATTGGCCAGAACATAGTGACTGTGGCCTTTGGCAGCAGAGGAAGCTGGGCCATGTGGTCACTGTGCTGGGTGGCTGCCTTTGCAGTCAGGAGTTTTCTTTCTGAGAGCCCCCCTGTACCCAAGGTAAACAGAATCAGCACCCTCAAAACACATGGTTTCGCTCAGTGGCATAAGCGCCTGCCTGGCAGGTCCAAGGTTGTGAGTTCGATCCCCCAATACCAAAATAAATAAATAAATAAATAAATAAACAAACATGGTTTCCCACCTCTCCCTCCCATGAAGGACGGCTTCGTTTAAGAAATTTCAGTCCAATCGGGCGGTTTCGCGCAAATTCACAGCCTGGCAGTTAGGAGAGAATGAGCCTGTTGTGAGTCACAAAAAATTAGCTCAAAAAAAAAAAAAAAAACAAGGAATCAGGAAGCCTGGGTCATACTGCACGCCCACATGTCTCGTCGCTTTAAAGCACGCTGGGGAAACTCTGCTTTTAGTGGTAACTGAACATTCCGCTGCTTCCATATACGTCATTTTCAGCAGGGACCAAAGAGCTAAGAGCCGGAGAAGACTTTTATAGCCTTCCCGTCTTTTAAGGGATTGCACGGTCCTGGCTTTGACCTCCCTTTTACTACTTTCTTTTCCTTTGGACCGAATCCGTGTAATCCTCGGTAACACCAGCACAGCCCTGCCGCATCTCCCCGCACCGGCACACCTGATCCCCCACCCCCACCCCCTCCAGTCTGGGCAGAGAGCTCCCGTACGGGAAAAGCCCCTCACCGGCTCTGACTTCCTGGCTGTCTCCTCCTCTCTCTCCCCCTGGCATCTTCTGTCTCCTGCCAGGTTCTCCGCCTCAAGAAAAGAAACCCTTCAGACCAGAAGCCTGAGAAAGCAAACCCAAACTTGGAGACAGCCCTGGAGGGTGTGCTGGACCTCAGAGGCCCCGACTCGATGGTTTCTCAAATCATCACCCATCAGTGCTGTTTCAAAGACTCAGACCTCGAAGCCTCAAGATCTGGAACACCGTGAATGCCCCCCACTGTTTCAGAGACTGGTATTGAACAGAGGTCCTTTGCACTGAGCTACATCCCAGCCTTTATTTTTTATTTGGAGACAGGGTCTCGCTAAGTCACTAAGTCACCCAGGCTGGGGTCAACCTTGTACTCCTCCTGCCTCAGCCTCCCAGACCATTTCCAAAGCACAGTTATTGAGCATGAGGTACAACACAAACGATACACACTTTGCAACCTTTCCGGTGCCTAGGTAAGGCCGACTGTGGAGCTGAGAAGGGGTGGCACTGGCAGCCGTCCCCTCTAGCTGCCACCATGTACTTTAAAGGTGGCTGATTCCAGCGTGACTGAGGCCAAAATGAGAGGCAGGAGGTTTCTGCAGCTGGGGACAGTGAATCCCCTCTGCTATCTCACAGAAGAAATGCACGGAACAGCCCAGCTAAGAATGGTTACCCTGGTGCCCAAAGGAAGAGGAGGTGCAGGCGTTGGAGTGGGGGAAAGAGGGCCAGGAAGCTGGCTGGGGGCAAAGTCTTCCACTCTGGGGGCCGCCTACTTCTTGGGCTTTTATGCACCATCTTGAACAGAGAATTCCATAGCTTTCTTAAAAAATGAAATCTGGTTTCTTTCTTTCCCTGAAGGAACTTGCTAAAGCCAAGGAATGAAGCACCTGCGGGTGGAGAGGAGCCGAGACTCTAAACCTAGAGGGAGCCTTCCACTCGGTTCTAAGGGGTCACGGGAGGAAAACGGACTTGGGCTCAGGGAAGCCCGTCCAAAAGCCCAGCTTCCACGCGGCCCGCTGCTGCTCCCGTTCTGCTGGCCGCTGTCCAGGCAGCTCCCTTCCAGCCCAGGGCTGCAGCTCCAGAGAGGCCTGACTTCTGCTGGCCTGGAATCCTGGGCCCCATTTTCAGAAGGATGGTAGGGTGCTGTCGGGCCTGCTCCCTCCTTAGAAGACAGCACATGTTTATTCAAAATGATTTATTAAACAATAAGACATGTTATCAAAAAGGAAAGAGGGAAACACTGTGATCATTTATGTGCAAAAATGGTGGGCTCTTTAAATAGAGAAATAAAGCCCCAAAGGAGGGGAAGATGTTGTGGAATGTCAGGCAATGGGGGTACAGCTGGGACCCCAAGCTGGGCTGGCGGTGACAATCTATTCTCAGCAGAAAACTGCATGAAGAACTTCTTGTTGCCCCTTTCCCTGTGGTACTTTCTCTATATAATCTTAGGCAATTCCTGTATCCTGTGATTTTTCTCTTCAGGTCATTGTTCTGGTTTATTAAGTCAGGTTGTTTGCAGTATCTGGGTTGCGAGCTGGCATTATTTCAAAGTGGTCACTTGTGGTGAAATCTTCTAGTATAAACCAGATGCTTTAGTTAAGCTACACTTTAGTTAATCCCAGCACTTTTTCCAATAAGTTTACCTGGTTACAACTTACTTCCTCTCAGACTGTTAAATAGATTGTGGGACTTAATTATTCAGTATCTGAGGAGGGTGACAGGTGGTGGTGGTGATGGTGGCATGTGTGTGTGTGTGTGTGTGTGTGTGTGTGTGCATGCGAGTGCTTCATGGCCTCATTCAATTAAGTTCTCTACTCTTAAGTTACTGTGAAATCCTCCTTGGGCCTTTAGATTTCACAAAGGCTATCATGAGAAGATTTTCTGTATTAGAAAATGTAGCCTATTTCTTTCCACTCCACGGGCTACACCTTGACCTAAGGTTTTTATGTAGATACTTGTGCTTACTTTTGTTCCTTCATAGTTTTTGCTGAAGATGGTGGTATATAGGTTGTATTAGCAAAGAGTGGTGAGCTTTATTGGGGCTTGTCAATTACAGAGAAATATAAGCCACTGCTAAGTACTTTTGAATTTTAAGCTATAGCTTGCAATACTGTGGCAAACAATTTTGCTACTGAATTGTTTATGTTTAGAGCTAAGCATAGGGGTGCATCTAATCCCAGTTTGGGTCCCAGACTTCATCAGCTCCTGGAACCTGTGTGTGGGTGTCTAGATATTCAGGTGTGTGTGTGTGTCATCATCAGGCACGTCTGCATGCCTTTTCATGGAAAGTCACCAAAGAAAATGACCTACCTGAAAATTGCTTAACAAAGCTTGATTTACAGCTCAAGAAACCATCACATAGATTTCTCACTGAGATCAAAACATGAGTGTTTGGAAAGTCTCTCCATACATTTGGGCTCAATTTCTTTTTAAAGGCACCATGGTAAAGCAGAAAGAACATACACATTGGAATTCGACATGGAACTACAGATAGCGTGTCCTGGGGAAATTATTTAACATCTCTGACCTTTACTTTCCTTGCATAACAAGGAACAATGTCCTTCTTGCAAGCTTTCTATAACAATCGTTCCATTGTGTACCACAGTCCAACTGTAAATATGTTAGTACTATCAATCATTTTATTATTAATAGTATTAATGATAAAAATATTTTAAAACAATTATGTATTTTTAAACTTACTATAAACCTAATGTGGGAACTCTTTGATTTGTCTGTGCTTAATCTTATATATGTTTATGTTTTTTATCTGTCAGTTTTACATTGTTCTTCACAGGTTCTGTATATGCATAGGTGCATGTGTACATACAAATATCTACATGTTACTACAGGGTTTCTCAGGTGCCCATTAGAAGTTTTCTCTGAAATCTATGGAGCAAAACAAGGACATTTGGTATTGAAAAAATGTTAACCGAGTGTGTTGAAGGCCAGGAGAGTTCTCAACAGATGCACACCCATGATCACAACTCTCTGGGCACATCAGAGAGAACAGAGGTGCGAGCTGAGGGGTGGGACATGGCACCTACAGCCTTGGAAATGCTGGGGATGCCTCTGAGGAAAGGGACCTGGCTAGGGGGACTCCCACAAGAGAAAAGACCCACGTGGAATATGGATCTCCTCCGATAGTTGGAGCAGGGTTCTGAGAGAAAAATGTGACCTCCCCTCTGTCAGGACGGTGTTGTGGACCAGGGCTCAGAAACTGAGTAAGACAGTTCAGGCACACTGTGCAGCTCAGCCTCTTCTCCCCAAGGGAACTGCCAGGTCACTCAATGTCTCCGAACTTCAGGTTCCTCTGCTGTGAGTTGGGGACAAGGTCCCTCTCCTTGGGCTATGGTAATGATTAATGTTGTGCATTTTAAAAATGGCAGGAAAACATTAAGAAAAGGAGGAAGCCAGTGAAGGGAAAGGCGGTTTGCATCAGAGAACCCCAGAGAAGTCTGAAACTCTGAAGGCCCAGTAGCACAGAGAGGTGGGGCAGAGAATGGAGAAGCTGAAATCCCAACAGTGCGAAAGTTGGTGTAAGGCGCATTTCTAGTGTCCTTCTCTTCCCATGACCCCTTTCTGAGCTCCTGCAGCCTGGTCACTGTCAAACTTGAGTGTGAGCTGGTGACTTGAGGTCCCCCACACTCCCCAAGAGACATCGGGGACCCCAGGCTCTCTGGGGTGTGAGGATGAGAGGCTGGGAAATTAAATAAATGAGGCCACTCCCCCAGGGGAAGTCTCATCTTGACCCTCAGACTCCAGCAGCCTCCACCCTCAGTCCCCTGCTACGGCTTATATCTAATGTCCCCCAAGAGCCTCAAGAGCTCCTAGGTGGGGCTTCTGGAAAGTGGCTGGATGATGGGAGCTTACGGCTGACTTAGAGCTAACCTGCTGTTGGAGATGGGGACTGGTGGGAAGAGGCAGTCACGAGCAGCCCGGCCTGCACGGGTTTATTTCCCTCCCCGGCTCCTCCCTTGACCTCTTCATGCTTCCTGCCACGCCACAAGCAGTTCTCCATGGTTCTTCTCCGCCATGCGCCTCCGCCATGCTGCTCTGCCTTGGAGCCAGCTGACCGTGGACTGAAACAGGAGCCAAATAAACCCCTCCTCCTTTAAACTGTGGGTGTCGGGTGTTGGGTCTCAACAAAGAGGAAAGTGACAAAGACACCCATCCTCCCCACAGCAGGGACCACAGGTCTCCCCCCCTCCCCAGAGACACAGACCAGCCTACTCGAGAGAGCTGGGGAGACATTCACTGTTGGCCTCAATGACCAGACGGGCCTCCTCTCCCACCACAGCATGCAGCAGGCCCCGTCGGGTCACTCAGGCCCCGGGGGACTCATTCGCTGTGGTCTGAGTGTGTTCCTTACCAGGTCGTGGCTGGAAGCTGGGTTCCCAGCGTGGCGGTGTTGAGGCAGAGGAAACTGTACGAAGTGGGGCCCAGCACAAGCTCATAGGTGGTGGAGACCCTGCCCTTGGAAGGAATTAATGCTGGTATACCAGTGAGCCAGCTCTGAAGAGAATGGGCTGCTACAAAGTAAGGCCACTGTTATGGTTTATACCTTGTGTCAACTTGAGGAGCCCAGTAGCTTAATTAAGTAACTCAGCAGCTCTACATCCTGGGGTATAGAGCACAAGCAGTTACCTGTTCATTGTGTCAATGTGAGAAGGTCAGAAGTTTAACTGAGAGACTCAGCAGGGAGCCTGGGTTCTTACTTTGTAAATATCCTCATCCTGTGCAAAGGAAGGCAAGGAGATTTGTGAATGCTACACCCACTGGGTGGGGGGATCCTGTGTACAATATAAGGGAGAAAAAGAGGCTTGCTCTGTCCCCTTTTACTCTGGCTGCTTTTGCTCGGCTGCTGCCTAAAAGTATTGCCCCAGTGCCATGCTATTCTGCCTTGGAACCAGCTGATTATGGACTAAAACCTCCAAAAACTGTAAGCTAAATAAAGCTTTCCTTCCCTAATTTTGGGTGTCAGGAGTTTTGTCTCAGCAACGAGGAAAAGTAACCAAGACAGCCACCATCACTTGATCCATTCAGCACAGGACGCTTCCCTTTCCACCTCTCCACCGGCTTGTGACACACAGCCAGGACAGTGGCAATATGCTCTTTGGGCCCTTCACGAAATGGCAGCCAAATAGACCTTTTTATGTAAGAAGCACCCAGGCATTTTGTTATAGCAACAGAAAATGGACTGAGATATATGATAATATTCAAGGACCACCAGACATGTAAGAAGAACTTCAGTGTGAAAGCCAGTGATCAAAAACCAACCGATAGACACTAAGGAAACCCTTGAAACATAAAGAGATAAATCAGGAGCAGGAAGAAAAACTATTATTAACATCCTAGAGACAGACACATAGGACACATAAGTTAAAGACGCTTTGGGGGAAAAACAAAACAGAAAGGAGGTTCAGTGTCTGTGAGTTCCAAGACAGGACCATCTAAAAAATAGAAGGGAAATTACCAAAGAAAAGGTACCGAATATCCTGCCACAACCACAGGGCACAAACAGCTGTCAAGGGCCACTGACCACCCTCCCAATAAGGCACAGCACAGTGAAACTTCAGGATACTCATGCCTGTGGTCGAGGACCCTCTCCAGGGACAACCAGCAGAGGGGAAAGTCAAGGGAGTTTCACCTTCCGAACTGTGAGGGAAACGTGCTTCAGTAAGCACTGACCACCCAGCCAAGCCGTCGTCCCAGGGGCCCCGCCAGCAGCCAAGTGGGTGGGATGAGCTGGAGACAGGGAAGTCAACAGGGGACTAACAGACTCCATCATTCAAACAGCGTGACAAGTGCGTGTTAACTGAACAAACATTATCATCTACCTACACTGGGGAGACGGAGGAACAGGAGACGGAGCAGCCACTGGCTAAACTCTCCTCTACCTTACTAGAAAGCTATGCGTGAGGGGCCACCACGAGCTGTGATTTCCAAATAGGGAATTAAACTGCAGGAGAAGACCCCAGGGGACAGGCGTGACGGCCAGGCAAGTGGGTTCTCTGGAAGGTGGGGGCGGTGTTATTTTTATTGTAAACCCAGAGATTTTGCTTGGCTTTTATGACAAAGTACAGGTAGTATTATGATAAAAGTAAAAATTAAATTAGAAAAATGATGAAACCCATAGAGGAACTTCATAGTGAACAAACAATAGAACGGACGGATTTGCGGCCGTTCTCCAAGGATCAACCACAAAACTGGAGGAGACGCGAAGTGGCATGCTGTGGAGCTGTCCCCACGCGCCGTGGCGGGCTGCAGGCCTGCATGCCTCAAAAGCCACGTGTTAAAATCTTAACCTCCAAGGTGGTGATATTAGGACTCGGAGGTTTGAGAGGTATTAGGGCACGATGGTGGAGCCCCAGTGAGTGGATTAGTGCCTTATAAAAGGAACACCACCACCTCTGGTCATATTAACAAAACGCCAAATCTACTCCTCCTTTGGGTCACCTTAGTAACATGGTCATACTACGATACAAAATAAACTACATGAGGCTGCATACAACAGCGCACTTACTCGGCATTATAGAAACCCCTTCCCCAAATGCACGTGCCAGTTTTTCTCATGCTTTGCCTTTTAAAAGCCATAAAACTTAAAGGGAAAATCAGGATTTTTAAAGATCAAAACTTCAGAATGGTGATTTGCGGTCTACATCAAAAGACTGAAGACAGATACCCTTGACCCCATTTCACTCTCCAGAATGTAACCAGGTCTGGGAAACCATGGCATGGTGTATAACAGTGAGTTCCAACCCTGGAAGCGTTTGAGAACACTGAGTCCTGGCTCCGCCCCAGAAGAACCCAATTTAATTAGCCTGGGCTGGGACCTGGGCACAGGTGCTGAGAACTCCTATGGGGCGGATCTGGACTCAGGAATGGGAACCCCTGCTTGCTGACACAGAAAACTGGAAACAGCCCAAGCACTCAACAGAAGGAACTAGATAGATCACTCTGTGGCAACAGGGTCAAACAGTGGCATACTTGTTGCAAAGCAATATGGCAAAGAGACAATTTTTACTATGCAAACATAATGACGAGGACAGTTATTTCAGCGTGTTATTAGGAAGACACAGTGTATGTGTAATACAACCCACTTGGGAGGAGTAGCAGAACAGAGTAGTTACTATTCTGAAATTAAATGCATTACTTGTCAGAAGCCATTATGTCTGAGTACAGAAAGATTTCGATATTTTTGTTCTTAATTTTCATAACGAACAAATTATTGACAGCACCTTCTAAAGTTTGGAAAATGACACATGAGTCATTTTTCAGCTTTAAGCCTTTTAATACTGTTCATATAGATTTCACCTCAGACCCCACCGGGGACCCCACTTTTCACCCACAGGTTTGCAGGATGCCCCACCCTCTGCCATGCATCGGGGTACAGGAGAGCTCTCCCCAGGTTTTGCCTTTCCTTTGTAGACAGCAGGGGCCATCTGCCTGGAACCCGGAACACCCCTGGAACGGTGGCTGGCATACCTGCGGTCCTACTAAGCCCCCCTTCAGGGACACCAGAGAGACATCGAGGGAGCTGCTGTCCTAACAGTGTCAGGAAATCCGCAGCCAGGTCTGACACTCTTAGAAAGACAGTGACTGAGTCACCAGCACAGTTCCTGATCCCCAAACTCCAGCATCACTGGCCAAGGGGTGAGGTCACTGAAGAGAGAGTGGTGGGAAGGGGCACTGGGTATATAACTTTTCACACAGGTGGTGTCCTCAGAGGGCAGCAGGGGCTGGGCTGAGTGGGATGACGACCCATATTCTGCCAGCAAAGGCTTTCGTCCTTCACTTTACTCGTGTTTTTAATGGTTACTATTCTATTCTAAGAAATATTGTATGGTTGGAGACTGGCTCAGCATGCACAAGGCCTTGGGTTCCATCTGGCACTGGAAGAAGGAAAAGGAGGAGGCGAAGGGGAGTGCTACCAAGAATATTACAAAAGACAGACATGAACAGCTGCACAGGGCAAGGCATGGCTCCCTTTCTAGGGTCCCCCGTGGGTTCTGCTAACCAGAAGTTCTCCAAACCCTTCTAAGTTTCATGACACCCGGGAGATCCCTGGATTCATAAGCAACTGGTGATCGATTCAACCTTCAGCACAGCCCCTCCCACTTCCAGAGGCTGGGAACAAGGCTGCCAATCCCAACCCTTTAATCCTGCCTTGGTCTTTCTAGAGAGCCGCCCCTACCCTAAAGGCACCAAGGGGACCCAGACATTTCTCAACTTAGTAGCATAAAAAAGACATTGCTTTGGAGATGGCAAGGATTTCAGGAGTTGTGTGCTGAGAAATGGGAACAAAAAGCAAATATATATTTCCTGAGATCACAGTCCATTCCCAGTCTTTGAACAGACTTCGCTTCCGTCAAAGGGACATTCGACTCGAAAGACACCAGAGCATCGCCAGAAACCCACACGCTATTCACCACCAGTCCAGGGGTAAAGCCTCAGGGTGGGTGTGGGTGGCGGAGGCTTCCATCCCAACAGTCAGCTTCCAAAAGCAGAGAGGTCTCAGCAAACACTGGGCTCCACCCCTTCCACGTGGAGCACCGCCACCTCCTCTCCCTCGAAGCCTCTTCCGAACTGCTCCTGTAGCATCCAATTTCCCTCACTTCTGATCCATTTTCCCTTTCTCCACCTCGGCTTCCGTTCTCCTCCTCTCCTCTTATACCCACCGGTGCCTCTCCCTGTCCTCCGTGCCCCTGCCCTTACTCTTTGCATCAAAGTTGCTCATGATAAAGAACCAAGGAAACCTTAGGGTTTGCAACCCCTCTCAGCAGAAGTCTGTGAAACCTAAGACCCGAGAAGCAGCCCAGGAATGGAGACAAACCCCGGACACGGAAGCAAAGAGCTGGAACACGTGTGCAGTGTGAACCGTCTGCTTCTTTCCCCGGCCTCCGGCCAACTGGTAGCAATCAGACCGGACACTGGAGGATGCAGGAAGTCCAAAATTAGGCTCTACTACCTATGTTGGAGGATTTATGGGATGGTTTAATTGGTAGTTTCAGGCCTAAAACGCCAAGTGAGGAACAAAAACATCTTTCTGGACAAACCCGATGAGCTCAGATGCTTTCCTTGGGCTTCACCTGCCACAAGTAGGGCTGCAAGTCTGCGGGAACTGAGGGGGACACAGCCCTCCCCCTGCCCCCTGAGCCATGCCATTCCAAGGACACAGGCAGGGCAGGGCAGCGGGTCCCTTCTTCAGGACAGTGTGACAATGCACCCAAACTTGGCATTCTGATGAGCAGAAGAACCCACTCCATCCAGTCCTCCCCTGAGGGTCCCAAACCACAGAAACAACAGCCCCGACCCCCAAAACGGTTCACCCGGCCACGATGACATCAGTATGCACCTGTCTGTGGTCCAATGCTAGGGAGAAGTTTCCAAGTCCTGTTAGGAAAGCTTAACTGAAGTGTGTTTCCCTCTCTATGTTTGCCATGTGCTCAGAAATTCCAAGGAAACGGGAGAGAAGAACAAAGGGCCTGAGCTACGTGTTGGCGGTGACATGTGATGGAGGTCACATACGCCCTGTTGCCCGCAGAGGGAGACTCACAGCCAGGCATCCACAGAAACACCCGCTGCAGGGTGGGGGTGCTGGGGGTGCCGCCTCTTGTGCTCTGCTCGCCCATGACCCCGCTCAGCCTTGGTGGGGTGGCTCTTCTCCCCAGAGGTCCCAAGCTGCCCTCTGTCCCCGCCACAGGTGGTGTCCTGGACCCACGATGCAGGAGGTGACAGGGGCCGAGCGGAGGGCAAGTCAGCAAAGGAGGAGGGCGCACAATGCCTGGCCCTCGGAATCCTGCAGCTTAAGCGTCCCCCAAAACTCATGCAGAAATGCACTCCCCCCGGTGAGGGATTAAGGGAGCAGATGGTCCCTCCGCCTCTGGTACGGGAGGTGGAGTCTCTGAGCGGGAATGCAGAGTAGACAAAAGCTCAGAGGCGGCGTCCCCAGGATGCCATCAGTGAGTCACGAGAAGAGGCAGAGCGACTCGAGCTGCCGCCCTTGTTCTGCGTCCCCGGCGGTGCCCTCCACCATGTCGTGACGCGGCAAGAAGCCCTCCGGGAAAGCTGGCGCCAAGCTCCTGGCTTCCCGGCCTCTGAGCCGCGAGCTGAGCTGAGCTTCTGTTCCTCATGAATTACCCAGACTCAGTATTTCATTATAGCCACGGGGAGTGGACTAAGATGGGACTCCAGTGAAAAAGTGGTGCCACGGATCCGGGTAACCTTCCATCTGCAGAGCAACATTGTCACTGGGTCCCAGGGTCCCTCTCAAAGAGGCTCCTCTGACTGCAATATCTATAACAAGACAGGAAGACATTTGTGCTTCTGAAGTTCAGTGATCAAGGCCATTTCCCAGGGTCCCACTTGCCTCGGAAGACCTCCATCCGTCTGGTGGCATTTCAGGGCACTGGGGTCCTCACATGTACCCCTGCAGGTGCCTCTGTCCACGGCGACCCTTAGGAGGAGACCAGTGTGTAACATGGCCCTTTAAAGAGTTAGCAGCAGGGTGACATTCAGCATGCCTGAACTTCTAGAACTTCACTGAGCGTGGGCCAAGGAACAGCCAACTCATCCTGAATTCGAGGTCCTTGAGACAAGGTTATGATTCATCGTGATCACATTCGTTAAAAGGTCTTTGGTAGAGAAACGCCGTGCAGAAGTCATAGTAGTAAAATCAAGCTAAGGCGTGAATCAAGTCTGAGACGGCCTGGGAAACGAACTTGTATCTTGTGGGGTTTTTTCAGCAACACAAACATGGTCTTGTTGTCATTGGGCCTGTTTGCTTAGGATCATGAGTGTTTTCTAAATTCCTAGGCTGTTCAATAGATAGCTCATGGTCCCAATTATGATTTCAAAGGGAATTCCTCACAAGACACTGGACAAACCTGATACAAACTACAGCTCTAATGCATGGCATGTAATGTAAATAAGTTCATACAAATAACATTTAGGCACACACGAGTCTGACCCTGCAAGCAAAACAGTCCATCATGATGTGACTGCTGTTAATGACATGTGCAGGGAGGGCAGTCATATTTTAAGGAGGTATTTTTAGTGATTTTTCAGGGGAAGCATTCATAAATTTACAAATCTGCTCTCCACGTGACCAGGACACAGCACTTGGTCGGTTCCGCAGCTCGGTCCTCAGAATTCCAGCTCTGGACCAACACTGACTCAAACTAACTCTATCTGTAAAACATTTAAAACAGAAAATGTGGAAAGAAGAAGAGGGAGTTTTATAACCAAACACTGCTCGCGTGGATTTAAGCACCTCTTAACATGCAGCCAAACACAGACAAACAGAATCGGGGACCATGCACCTCTGATATTCCACAGACAGGGCCCAGCGAGGGACAGGGACCGATTCTTCTACAGAGCAGACTTGCAGGAGCCCGGGGCCAGGCGCCCGTAGAGCTCAGACAGAAGCCACCATACTCCGAGACCATGGGCTGAAAGACTTGGGACAGGAAGTATTTTGGATTTCAGATTTTGAATTTTTGTATTTTTCCCCAGATTTTGAAATGTTTATACACGCATAATGAGACATTTCAGAGATAGGATTCAAGTCTAAACATGAAATTCATTTATGTGCCATGAACGCCTTACACACACAGCCCGAAGGTGGTCCTGTGCGTGTTCGTAGTGCGCCTGCGCTGTGGCTGGGACCTGGCACCTGACCGCAGGTGGGGCATCTTCTTTCCATCTTCTTTCCACTTGTGGCACCACTGTGCTCAGATTTGGGAATTTTGAATTAAGGATATCTAACCTTATAGAACACATCCTAACATTCCCTACCCTATATCCTGAGCTAAAAGTAACCAAAAAATAAAAGCTATTCTCATGCCTCCTGCACTCACAATATTCATCATTCTTTTTTTTTTTTTTCTAGAAGGTAGGAGGTTTTGCTGCACTGCTACTGGCCGTAAGAGGAGAAGGGCGGATTTACTAGGACCGCAGGTGATGAGGAAAAAACTCAGACGTGAGGGCAGCTCCTGACCCACCTGTCTGGCTCCACAGGACGCGCTTCGTGCCCTCCGTGAGCCTCTGTTTTTTTCCCTCGTGTACTTTTCCTACTCCGGGATCACGGGGTCACTTCCAGCCCCTGCTCCTCCTCGCAGCCGCTGCAGGGCGTGGGCGGGCGATCCCACCCCTGCGCCCAGCGCTCCCTCCCCTCTGAGTCAGTGCCTGTTCATGGAAATACGACTCACGAATCGTTTTCGTAAAAAAATCTGTGCTGGCCCAGTTTTGTTTCTTTTGACGCTGGCCCAAGTGTTTCTCTCTTCTGATTGAATTTCTGGTTTCAACTCCCCATATCTCTCTTTTGTTGTTGTTGTTCTTGGGGTTTTTTAAAAATATATTTCCATTTTTACTGGAGGGGGAATCTGAGAGACAATGTGCTCCAGCTGTAAGCGCGAGTAAGCGCGTCACGCGATTAGCATTTAGACATCCTGGGCAATGGGGACAGGCTGTGTGGACATGTCGACTGTCCCAGGGTCCAGGCAGTGACACAGCAAAGGCAGCCCCTCGGGTCAGTCACTGTCCCAGGCTCACTGACCTCGGGGTGTCTTCAGGACCACCCCCCACCCCGCTTTCTCTCACTCTCTCTGTCTCTTCCTGCATTTGCAGCTTGGGGTTTCCAGACCATCAGGTCTTGCAGTCCCGACTGATGACCCCGTGGAAACGCGTGGTCCGTGATTTTGCGTGTTTCCTGGTGCCCTTCCAGAAACACAAAGGACAGCTGTCTGTTGTCTTTTGCTTCCCAACTGTCAGTGTTTCAGGCCACATTTTGTACAGGGTCAGCAGCAGTCAGAACATCTCTCCCTGCTGTAACACCCATCCCGACTCGGACTCCCCTCTGCTCCTAAAACCCTCATTTTCAAACTATGACCAGAGACAGACATCTACCTGATTTTCTCCTCAACAGTCAGAATCTTTTTCAAAGTTGAGCGTCAGCACGGTGTGCATCCCAAGGAGGCTAAAATTGATTCCGGGTGGGTAAAAACTTTCCTACTTTTTACACGCGAAGCACAGGCAGACCTAAACGTAGACGAGGGGATCTGGGTAGAGCATAAAAGGCAAGAACAGATGCACAGTGAGTGTCAGTGCGGCGTCACACTTTCTCGGGGGAGATGGGCAATTAGGAAAACTGTCAGAAAATGCTCACGGTGGGATCATGCCAAAAACCTGAAAACACTCATTGAAGTCTAAGGGTGACCGCCTTTAAACCTAGCACTACACGCTGGTGTTTTGCGTACTGATGGCTCAAGTGGCTTATACATAGTAAGCCTTCATTTACTCTGATCCCTTTAGGAGGTGCCCAAAATCACATCTAATAAAAGCTGGGTACTGAAAGAGCTCAGGCCACCCTCACCCAGCCTTCAACCCCCACACGCCTGCTTCAGAAGCCGGAGAGTGTGGAGCTCAAGAAACAAAACCAAGCCAGAGAGGGGGATGACGGAGAGTTAACTCTGACACAGACAAAGCAATGACCGCACTGACTCAAAACCTGAAACCTCTTTTTTTAAATGTGTATGACATAAACACTTACTAAGACATCTTTTCATTCCACGGTGAGGGTCCAGTGAAGGAACCAGTTAGCCTTGCTGTAGTCCCTAACAAACAGACTTGCTTATTTCAAACCGGAAGTAGGCACTGAACTTTCTATAGAGTTTCTGATATACAATGCTTATTTTTTGCTTGCTAGAAGCAAAGAGTGAAAGCCAGTGTTTAATAATCTGTTCCCTGCGCCAGTACAAGCATAACTTATTCTGGACCTCATTTCCATTGCTTCTTTAATCTGGGCTGGACTAGAATGTGTTCCCAATCTTTTGGAGCGGGAGCCTATTTTTCCAAAGGGACCATGTTGCTAGCACACATTGTCCTGTCCCACGCTGGCTGCGTCCTCAGCCCAGAAATAAACAGAGACTTTTTATTCATGATCTCAGTGGTTAAGTATACCAGCATCACAGGATACAGAAATCACTTCGCAACAGCTTTAAAGTGCAATTTATAGAGTGCGGCTAGCAAGTGGGATACGTTTTCTGTCTTAAAGATTCCACACTGAGGCAGATTGATGAATACTTCTCAAACACAAGGGAGTCTGCGGAAAATCCCCCATTGTGCTGAAAAAGTACGCGGTGTTCACCAAATCCCCCCAGTCTCTGCCTCCTTGGCTCCTCGGAGCCTCGCTGGTCTTGAGTCCTCCCAGCCGGGATCAGAGGGTGCAGCACCTGCCTCCGGCAAACCCACTCCGATCCCTCTCATTCCCAGACACCAATTTCCATGAAAACCAGACACAGAGGAGAAAGCAGGGGCTGGGGATTCCAGAAGCGCGTCCGATCCGCAGCCTGGTTTCATTAGCCTCGCTGGCTGGGGTCTTTGGCTGCAGGTGACACTCACTCACATCCCGCTTCAGGACGGAGGCTGCAAACACTTAAGGAGTAAGGGCGGCGCAGGATGGGCTGTGTGTCTGCCGCAGAGAGGGGAATCTGTCCACTCAGAGGTGGCGGGTGCTCAGTAACACTGGATGGGCTCCATGGGGCGACTTCACGGGTGTCCTGAAGCACGTGAAAGTTGCTCAGCCTGAAAGAAAAAGACCAGCTCCGCCGCGGTGCTTACGAACCCAGCTTTAACTAACTGAAACCGTTTCTGAGAACGCATCTGAGCCGTTTCACACCCAGCCACACCCGCCCCGAGAAGGTGGTGGGCTGTCCGTGGGGGCTGGGGGGCAGCTCCTGCTGGTCTCCGGCTCCTTCCTGACCGACCGGAAGCTGAGAGCGGCACCCAGCAGCGCGTCTCCAGGGTTTTTCTGATGACGTGGTGATCCGACAGCTCCCAAACCCAAGGGACGTTAACCCTTCCCTGCGAGCCACGCGGCCAGCGTGGAGCACTGGCTGTCGGAATGACCCGCTTTTCCCAGCATGAGAAGGCGCACGGCTGACATTAGAGGGGCCGTAGGTTCGCCCTGTGTTTAGATCCCCAGTCCTGCACGTTCTCCTATTTACGCACAGTCACTGAACACACTCCCAAGTGAAACATTCAAGAGGTCTTCACATGCTTCAGACACCTCCAGTATAAGGTAGACTTCAAAACTGTACTCCCAGCCCGGGAAACCAGACTGACTGGACACAGGACAGTTAGCCCACAGCATCCAGTGGACAGGCACTCGGCCTCGAAGCAGAACCACAGTCCCTGCTAAAAGGCTCATACCTGTTGGCCAATGTTGCATACGGGATACAATAACACCAGACCACAACATTTAACTCGCTGCCACTATTTGAAAGCAGAGAAGGAGCCTGTTGTACGTAAGACCAAGTCTTGGTTTTTGTTTGCCCTTGGTGGACTTGCTAATGAAGCATGCCAACCCACCAGAGATGTTGCATAGTAGATCTAGAACGTGCAACAGTGCCTCTTGCTTTGAGTTTTGTTGGCTTTCTATCTTATTTTAATAACTCATGATATCCTTTCTCTGTGAATGTTTTGGCTACCCAATGACTGCGCTGAATTAAGTGTAAATTTTGGGGTGGCAGCGGGAGTTGAGAGAAGCCACACATCCCTTACTTAACTGCGTTGGTTTGTTTGTTTCTTTGTTTTATACTATGCAGTGCTCAGCAGGAAAATAAACAGAAAAAGGAGTGTGAGCTACTCTGACCGTGCTCCACTGACAGTGGGAACAAACATACCGAGGAGGAGGCCTGGGCGGCCGCCTGCTGCAGACAAATTTCTTTTTTGGGGAAATGTAACAGTCTGCTAGTGAAGATTTTCCTTTGCATAAAACAAAATGAGCATAGTCAAAAGGGGAAGTTACTCACTACCACATCACACGTGGTATGATGGGATGTATCATCACACCCCAAACAAGCAAAGTGGATTTACTGCCTGCGACTCTGAACTTCAGTTCTGTATAAAAATGCACATTGCTGCATGCACTTCATCCCTCCCAAACTGTGCGGACACGTTCCTTAACAGTTAACTCTGTGGCGACATATTTAACTCACATCCTTTCCCTCCCTGGAATGCTGGTCTTCAAAATGATAAATTTTATTCTCAAGAAACACGCAACAAGAGACCGCTGTCAGCACACTGGAGTGACATTTTTGTAGTGAATACTCCATAGTATTTTAAGGTGCGAAATCACCCCAGCATGATCCCACCCAAGCAGCCCCTTTAGTTAGCAGGCACACAAAGCCACTGCAGCCTGCAGGTCAGTAGTTCGCTGTGCCCTCTGAAAGCAGGAAGTGGCTCGATTGGAAATCACGCATACGCTTCTCCCTTCAACCTGAAGACTGCGGAGTGAAGCCCGGACTCGGTTCTGCAGCGCTCCATGTCCTGTGGCTCATCTGTCTGGCTCCACAGTGACGTCTTCCGTGGCACTGCCAGGAGCAACGCAAGGTCACAGGACCTCTCCTGTGATGATCGAGTTAGCCAACACACTTCACGATTACTCACTGATAGAAAACCTGAGCCCCACGGTATACATTCCAGGCATGCCCTGTCCAACACAGAAGCCACCAGCCACCAAGGAGGGTCACTGGTCCAGACAGGGACACACAGAAAGTGAATGCAGCAGATTTAATATGGAAAACATAATGTAAAATATCTCACCAATATATTTACAATGGTGACATTGGAAATGATAACATTTTGGATATGGTGTGCTCCATACACTACATTATTATAATTAATTCCACCTTTTTCTTTCTCACTTCTTCTTCTTCCTCTTCTTCTTCTTCCTCCTCTTCCTCTTCTTCTTCCTCTCCCTCCTTCTCCTTCTTCTTTGTTTAATGTGTCCACTAGAACATTGAAACTATACACAAGATTTGCATCCGGTTTTCATCGCCCAGTGTGAGGCGCAGTAGCAGGACTGGAAGCCCAGTCTTGGCCCACCTCAATCCCAATCCATCACGGAATTCTGACCAAGTTCCCCACATCTCCTGAGCCTCACTTTGCTATTCTGAAAAATGAGAGCAACGGAGGACCCCCTCCAAAGAGCCACGGCAAGACTGACCTAGGTCCCACACCCTGCAGCTGGATGCCACCGGAGAAGTAAATGTCACCACCGTCTCACGACATCACTCTTCTTTTCTCCCTTCTGCAAGCCTGCTGTCTTCCCTACCTTTCCCTTCGCACTTGGGTAACTGACAGGTGTCTAACCCGGGAGGGCTCAGCCAGTTCCTGCACCATGTGGTTAGGTCCTAGGGCTCCAAGCACCCACCAGGCCTCCGCCTCCACCCTCACCAGCTCTGCCTGTCCAACCCAGCAAAGGCCGGGCGCAGCCCTGTGCCTCAGACAAGCTCGGGGGTCTCACACGCTTGCTAGAACTGGGTCGTCCCTGTGCAATGAAATCCAACCACATGCTAAGATGATCGCGCTGAGACGGCAACCAAAAGAGGAAGCGCTCCCATGAATGCACTGGGAAGGGTTGCATGGCATTGCAGGGGCCCAGCTGTGGCCCTGCAGTGAGCCCCACGCCGTGCACAGGGCAGGCGACAGGGAAGCCCTCCAGGAGCCATCACTGCCCCGTCACTATGCCGTCCAGAGCCCAGGCCCACTGCCACTGCCACGCTGGCTGCTTCAAACAGACAACACTCCTGAGATGCCACCCTCCTCGTACACACCGGCCCTGCTCCAGGCGCACGCATGCACACTGCTTCTAAAGTGCCTCCTTTCTAGATCAGATGGCACACGCACAGTCCCATCCCAGATCGCGTTTGTCCCCTCTAGGCTATGGAACATGCATGTCAGGTGCATTTGCTCCCTTTCTAGATCCCCTGAAATAAGCATTCTTCTGCTTTCTAGATCTCAGCTTCCAGAGGACAAAACCGGAAGCGCCCCCATTGGGTGTTTCATGGCATCTCCTACTGAATACAGGCAGCCACGCGGACAGAACCGGCAGGGCGAGCTGCCCTGGCCCCCTGCGCTTGCGACCTTCTCTTCCCGCTTGCCTTCGCTGGCACCTGAGCACCCTCTGGGCTGGGTCCTGCGCCTTCCCCATCTGCCCTCCGCCTGGCCGCATCCCCTCTCTCTCTGGCGCTCACCCTGCTTGTCCTGCCTGAGCTTCCACCCATAGATCTTCATCCCAGGACGCGGTGGCCAGCAGTCCTTGCCCGCCCGGAGGGCTCTCTCCAGCAGAACTTAGCTGTCTGCCACGTAAACGAGCTCCAGTTTTGTTTACAAGCCATCAACACAACTGGAATCCAGAAAAAGGTCAGGCGCCACACTCATTTCTGGAGTCAGGCAGGTGGGTAGATGGGCTCCCTCACTGGGATGTTCTGGCTTTTCTCATTAAATACGCACTTGTTTATCTCATCTCTAGATACACCCAGGGTCTTACCCCCCCCCCTTTTTTTTTTCTTTTTCAGTTCTGGGGACCAAAAACAGGGGCGCTTCACCACTGAACTGCATTCTCAGCACTTTTTACTAAGTCACTAGATTTCTCAGCCTAACGGCAGCTTGCAACCCTACTGCCTCTGCCTCCCTGAGCTCTGGCTTTTTGTTTTTATTTGCTTTAGCTGACATAAGGTCTCACTAAGTTACCCAACCTGGCATTGAACTTGCAATCCCCCTGCCTCAGCCTGCAGAGCCCCTGGGATTACAGGCACGTGCCATCACGCCTTATTTGTCCAGCGTCTTAACAGTCTGATTCATGTTTCCACCTCACTTTTAGGATAGAGGATCATTTATTAGGAGATCAAAATATTCTGACTGAGAAATCTACTTCCAAGTTACTTAACATTAGAAAAGAAATACAATTTAACATGATTTAATGCTTAATTTTTGCAAACAAAAAATTTCATGGTGACACCAAATATACTCCTAATGTGCACACAAACAGAGCCTTTACTGGGCTACTACGCATACTTATGAAGTGATGTTATTCAATTACCTTTGGTTGTGCAATTTAGTTACAAAGTACTTAGAAAAAACTGCTGGTGGAGGGGCATTCTGTTTCATTGCCTACACTTATAAGTCTTTAGAAACTGCAAAAATAAATTCAATTTCATAGTGAGACATTGTAACTTCAGACCTGGTATTATTTCAGCTGTAAAATGCCTTCACATTAACATCTCAAATGGCAGGTAGTCAATCAAACCCCCTGCTTTTGGTGGGGTTTCAGAATCTGCAGTAAGTATGAGTAATGTGTGGATCTGACACACCTACCCCAGGAAAGACCTGCAATGCTCCCTAGGTTTGATTGTCATTATTTCTATTTAAAAACTTGGTGCAGTAGTGAAGTAAATTTTACTGCATGGGTCAAACAGACTAGGAAGTACTTTTCGGTTCTGAAGAGACAAATTTTTCTTCCACGTTTGCTTATTCTGTATCTTGCACTGCAAAAAGAGCAAACCTTGCACAAGACAAGTTCAAACTCTGTGCGATTGCAGACCCAGATTTGTAAGCCTGGCAATGGCACACATCAGCTCTGAGAGGTTGGATATAATTTTAATGAGGATCCATTCCAAGTAGGAAATCTCAGGATGTTCTTCAACTGGCAGTTGGTTTCTCTTCAAATTGTTTTTACTTCATTTCCTAGTAAAAGAAATCTCAGCTTTCTGATACATTTAATTAAAAAGTTTTATGCTGAGATCGTAAGTGCGAGGGGTTTCTATTTCAAAACATTTCTTTTTACTAGCACAAGCTTTGTTTATTATTTATGCTTAGCTCAGATCTCCGCATGTCTGGTGCAAACATCCTAAAACACACCTCGTGCCGTCATTCTGGGGTTTGAGGTCTTTCCCTCCCCGTGGTCCACGTTCTCTGTCCCTTCTGGGAACCTGGAGATCCCCCTTCCCTCTGGCTGCAGCCAGGATTCCAAGCCTCCGCCACACATCTGGGCTGGTCTGTAGAGGAATCTCCCTCCGTGCTGCTGAAATCCTTGCTTCTGCGGTGCCTGAGCGCCCCAAGCCCTGCGTTCCCTCATCTGAAGACACCAGCACGGTGCTAGCCTGCAGCACTTTCCCCATCTATCGCAAACTTATAATTGGCTTCATTGCTAGGAAATTCGCCTTACTGTCCTCCCCCACGGTCAGCAGAAGGCTTGCGGGACTTGAGCAGTTCCCTACAAATTAATTGGGCGCAAGGAGTCACAGCTAACAATAAACAGTTAATGAAAACCATCTAATCAGGCAAAATTCTCTTGGGGGCTCTTTATCTTCAGGGTGTATTTTTTAAATGCCAAGCAGCCCTGCCCTGGAATGATAAAGCAGTTCCACGGTCACCATCTCAAGACTGCAGCTTCCTAGGGGTCAATGGCACCAACAAGAGTCCAGTACTTAAATTAATTCCTAAACACTTGGGCCCACCAGCCTTTCCACAGAGGCAGGGCTCCAGGAAGGCTGGCACGGAGCACTGTGCCCCCAAATGCTTTGATGAACAGGACGAAAGGGACCGCCCTCAGCGGGGAAGGGTCGCCGCTCGACAGTCTTCAGGTCCCACCATGTCAGGGTGCCAGGGCTCCCTCCCCCCCGGCTGTTGTCTCACCCTCCACCTGGTACCCTGAGAGACCCCCGCATGCTGAAAAGTCTGTGGGTGACAGGGGCTGTGTCCCGAAGGACTCACTCCCGGCAGAGATTCACCTCTGGGCCTCAGGTGTATGAGCAGGCAGCAGCCCCGAAAGTTGCCAAGTTTTAGTGGCAGGACCCTGGGAGCCACAGCGGGGCTGTCCTTTGTCACCAATCATCCGGGACTGCCTGGATTTCATTGGCCACATCCGCATACAAAGAGCAAGAGAACTTCCCCACTCCCAACTCCAATCACCTTATTACACCAAGCCCACGGTAAGTTAACAGACTTAGTAAGATCTAGGGCTTCTCTTCAGTTCCAGAAAGCAAAGCGCCCAGGGTTCACCTCAGTTCTGATGGGAAGACGCTCCACCAGGCTGAAGGAGCCTGCAGGAGCTAAGGCTTCCGCAGGGAGGTCACGGGACCGCCCCGCAGGGCGCACCCACTCCACTGCAGTCACCTTCTACTCGGCAACCTTCAGCGCCCTGGTGGGCCCCGAGAATCCACGAGCCACCCTCATTACTCGGTGACACCGCACGAGACCTTGCACCCACAGCTGGGAGTTACTTAGTGACACTTTCTTCCTTCACTCCCTCCAGGAGCACAAGCTCCGTTCCGCTTCTGTGCAAAAATTCAGGAATCTCCATTGACCCATCAAATCGGGGGGGAAACGGAGGCTTCCTGTTTTTAAAAATCATCCCAGACCAGTGGTGGTGAGCCCGCCACATGTGTGTCGCAGCGAGCCGTTTGCATCACTGAAAGCTCTAAAAGGTTTGCCATCACTATCCTAGATGTTCCTGATTTCTTTCCTATTCATTAGTGGGCACTTTCCCCCCCGGAGTGTGTTCTGTACAGGGAGAATACATATGAGAATAGTATTATTCATCCATGGAATCACAGATAAAAACAACATGAAAATCTCATTCCCACAAAAGTAACTCAAATAGAGGGGCTATATTTTCAAATCAGGCAGCTACAGATACGGGGGGGAAAAAAACTTTGCCCTACATCAGGCCTGACATCTATTTCTCTGGGGTCATAATTAAAAAGAGGTAAATGTATTCAAATGGTCTACTGACACACTAGACCGAGATTTCCATTTTCACACACAGCCCTTTGAGCAGGACCAAGTCACATAACTTCATTTATGCACACCACGGGACACACACGGAGCCAAGGTAACCCAAACCTACTTTCATTGTTAAATTACTGTCTCTCCTAGGCAATCAGGGTCCTCCAGATTATGACCTGCCGCTGTAAAAATAGACGAACTTTAAAGTTAGTGTACATCTAAAACGTAGATCCAGCATCCCATTTTTAGACACACCCTTTAATTTCTTGGTGTTGTCTACATTTTGCTTCCACTTAAATTTAGCAAAGTAATTTTAGCTCTCCCTCCTTGGCTACCTTCAGTAGGTCTGCAATGCTCCAAACATGAAACATTGAATCCTCTGTGTGTGTGTGTGTGTGTGTGTGTGTGTGTGTGTGTGTATCTGTGTCTGTGTGTCTGTCTGTAACACTACAATGTCTGAAATAAATGGCAAAGATTAAAGGGGGAAACTTTGCCCTGGCTATTTTGAAAAACTGGTTCTGCTGAAGTCCAGTCGATGGAGATTTGTGTTGCTGCTTCTTTGCAGAATAACTTCCTCGACTCTATCAGTGGGAGAGGTCATAAACTGGCAATGCACAGTTTGCAGCTAATAAACTGACCTCCAGTAAGGGCGCCAGAAATACCAAGACAGATGCCACCACAACATGGGGACCTCAACAAGGTTGACAAGAGGCTCCTGGCAAGTGGTGTATGTCACCAAGTTACTGCAGGGACTTTTAAAGACCCTCACAACTCCCACCCACACCACGGTCACCAAGTATGGTGATTATGGGTAACTGTGCCCAGAATATCCCGACGCTTCTGTCCTGCAGCTCGTTTTCCTCAGAATGCTGCTGCAGCATTCTGAGTCCTTTCTGAGCATAAACCCACGCTGCATTTGGGAGAAGTGGGCTTCCTAGGGAAGTCCAGGGATCCTCACACATCAGAAGAAAAAGAATCCCTGGCACTCCCGCCTCCCTACAAAACTGACCGCTTCAGAAAGAGTGAGGAGGTGACAAAAGAGACCTGCACTTAGGGGACCCAGCTGGCAAAGTAACCTAGAGGTCTCCCAGCATCGAGAGGCAAGGCGAGGCGGGGCTGCGCTCAGGACCAGGACGTCGTTTGCATTCCAATCACTTTGGCCAAATCCCATTCCCCTCGGCTGGAAGGCGCTGTAGAAGCAGGTAGGTGTCCCTCTGTCAACACCTTCCGAGAGGAGCTCTGTGAAGGAGCGGGCAGCAGTGACCTTGATTCAATGTGACAAAGTCCCCCCCGCCCCCAGCCCTGGATCATACGCCCCACGCTGACCCGCTATCGTTTTTCACTGGGCAACAGGAACAGATTTCAGAAACATTAGCTCCTCTGTCTCATGCAGAAACAAATCTCCCTTGTTATTTTATTTTTGTCTTAAGACAACTAGCAAAAAAAATCAGAGCTAATATTAATTTTAGGAAAAAAAGAAGTGTTGAAACTTCTCTATTACCTACTTAGGATGCAGGATATTATGTTTAACATACACATAAAACATAAGACTTTAGAATAGCATATAAGCTTTGGAGATACCTTACTTCTCACTGACATATCTAATGTTCCACTCGAAGCCTTACCACAAATCAAATATCTTATTTCGTAAGATTAAAAAATCAACAAGGTTTTTATTTAATACCAAAGCAAGCATGAAAGCGGAAGAGGTTCACACACAGGTGCGCAGGGAGAGGGTTGCACCATCTGTCCCATGGTAAACGCCAGAACTCATCGAACAAAATATCAAATGTCAGGCAATGCATCACAATCATAAGCACAATTTTTAAAAATAAAATGGAGAAACTGTAAAGTGCTACCAAAGGGCATTTTAAGGGTTATTAAAATGTGTGTGTCGGTTAACACGTAACCGAAGATAGGTTACCCCTTTGCTAGTGGGTTATAATATCCAAAAGTCATTAACACAGATCGCACCTAGAATTTCCCAACGGCAAATAGCATTTGTGATATGTGTAGGGCTCAGAGCCTTTCTTGAGAATCATCATACTTTACACAACAGTCATAAGTTTGTACAGCCCATCTCGTTTTCGCTAAGGCTGCAATTTCAACAGCATGATTAATAAACTGACATCAGTGACTTGACACTCCGTGAGCCGATTTAGGAAAGCAGGGAGCGGTTTATGAAGCTTCTTTCCCCTTCAGATGAGCACGCTTAGTGCTCAGGCCTGGCCCCCGACCTTGGAAACCAGGTGAGCAAGGCACGGTTAACGGGGAATGTGACAGCTCGCCACTGGGGCTCTGAACTACCTGGGAAGCGCTGGAGACACTCGGAAGCAGCCCTGGTGATAAATAAACCCCTTGACCTACGTGTGTTGCTCCGGGATCCACGCTAGAAGTTTTGTGAACTCCAGAAGTTAGACACATATGCAATGTGAAACCCGTGGCACATGACGCGCTCTTCAGAAGGTCGGAGGGAATTATCTTTAGATCAACAAAGAATTGACGAAATTCACGTCTGCATTGGGTGCCCTTCATGTGGCCGAATAACAGCATTTAAATCTTAAAAATGATTAACGCTCCTGTGGAGGGCAGCGCCTTCCTTAAGACATCTATACAATACAGAGTGGCGGTAAACGGATGACGCATTTCAGACAGAAATCAACAGGTCCAGCTGATCATGTATAACGCATATATATATATATATATATATACACACATAATTTTAAACATGCCACATTTTCCAATCAAGCTGGTAAACCGGAAGCACGGAAAGGTAATGTAGCTGCAGGCTGGAAGTTCTGAGATGAAAAGACAGAGGTGGGAAGAGAAAAACAGCCCTTGCTGGCCGGCGGGCCCTGGAGCTGGTGTTCAGGAGCGCACAGGCGGGCTCCTTCGCGGGCGAGTCCCGCGTCCATCCACCGCCCACGCAGCGGCAGCCAAGTCCGGCACCTGGCAGCTGCTTTTAGCCAAGCGTGGGTTTCATTCAGCCCTCATTTCCACTCCGGACAAGGACAAATCACCTCCCGCTCGCTCGGTCCCCGCAGGTTGCGCTCCTGGCCCTAGCGGATCTCTAGGCTCCCTTCCCTCGGAGCGCATCCCCGGATCCCCGCCGTCGGAAGGACCGGGCCGCGGCGCTCGAGGGCAGTCGGGTCTCCACTGTCGCCGCCCGCAGCCGCGATCACCAGCGCCCAGCGGACTTACCGGGAGGCAGCGCCGCCGTCGGGGAGGGCGTGTCCCGCACGTGGAGTCCGCGCGCGTCCGCGCCCGCTGTGCCCGCGCGCGTCGAGCCGGGCGGCACTGACTCTGTGGGCGCCGACCGCGGGCTCAGCCCATGGTGGGGACTCGGCCTCGGGGAGGCTCGGGCTCCCGCCAATCGCCGCGCTGGGCTGCCGGGGCGCGGGAGGAGTGCGGCGCGCGGGGGCGGGGCGGGCGCGCGCGGGGCAGGAGCTCGCGGGTGGGCGCGCGGGCGCGCGTGGAGAGGAGCGGGCGCGCGTGTCGGTGCGCGCTCTCCGAGGCCCTGGAGCGCGGCGGCGACTCC
Organism: Dasyprocta punctata; assembly: GCA_004363535.1. NCBI lineage: Eukaryota > Metazoa > Chordata > Mammalia > Rodentia > Dasyproctidae > Dasyprocta > Dasyprocta punctata. The sequence continues at coordinate 1,424 of RJWM01019668.1, read as the reverse complement.
GGGAGGAAGGGGAGGAGGAGGAGGAGGAGCGGAGACTCGGTTGTTGGGAGCACTGGGTCCAGGTCCCGCTGGAGAGGAGCCCGGGACGCAGCTCCAGGACGGATCCCGGCAAGAAAGGGAGGCGGTCGGGGGACCCGCGGAGGTGCTCACTCTCCTGAGTCCGGGTTGCTCGCGGCGAGGAGGAAGGTTTTTCCCGCCTCTGCGAAAACCGCTGCAGATCCTGCACATCAAAGTTCAGCCTGGTGGCGCAGAAGTTGGAAACGACCAGCGGCTGCTGGAGTGTGTTAAGTCAATCAATCGGTCGTCACGCGGAGACCCAGGAGCGAGGACGCGAGCGAGGTGCCCGGGCGGGGCGCCGAGACGCTGTCTAGCGGCTGCCTGAGCCCTGGGGAGCCGGAGCCCGGAGGAGCAGACACCGGGCCGGCAGCCCCCGCGGGAACGCAGCGTCCTGCCAGCGAGCGCCAGCCTTGGAAAGATGCGGCCGAGAGACCCCGCTCCTCCGCCTCCGCCGGATAGTTTGGTTTCCAAATGCAATCTGACATCAAAATCAAAATCGCGCTTACCTGGTGCCGCCGATCGCCCCCCGTGTCCCGCGGGCCTGCGCGACCGTCACCGCACGCGATCTCTAGGAAACCGTCCCCAGCGCCTTCCCGAGCGCTCTCCCCATTCCGCCCCAAGGAGAACAACCCATCTCCCTCCCTCTCCAAACTTTAACAGCCAGGAACGTCAGCAAGCGGCCCAGAAAGAAAGTTAAGTCCTCCCCACCACCCCAAGGGAAGGGGAGGAATAAGCACTCCTTTAATTTGAAAAATAATAATTAAAAGTCCCTCAACTTTTAAGGCCGAGCAACATAATCTATTAATTGGTCGCTATTAACATGCCGTTTTATTGACCGTAGCACACAGAAGTCTGATTGTGAGGGAGGAGTGTTTTCAATGAAAGTGGAGTTATTTTAGCTGCAGACTTGTTTACATTTCTGTGGTTTAGTCTATAACTTTCTCTTTTTCTTGCTTCAGAATTCTGCTCCATGAAGCAAAGCCCTTAGCTCCCAGACATTCCAAAAAGTCTGCCAAAATAATAGAAAAAAAAAGGGAGAGGGAAGAAAAAACACCAGAGAGACCCCCAAGTCTGGGTCAGGCGCGGGGTTGTATGTGGGCAGGCCGAGTGTGTCCCTCCCACACACGTTCCAATTTAAAAAAATAAAAATAAAAAGGCCTTCAGGGCTCCATTTCCTGTTTGCTGGGGGCGGAGGGAGATAAAATGGAGCTAAGCTGCTGAGTGTGGAAACCGCCTTTGCAAAGGACCTGTAGGTTCAGAGGGGATCTAATCCCTGGGATGCCGAAATGGGACCATTAATTTGAGACTTCACCAAGCCAGGGGAAGTGTTAGCCTTGAAGAGGGGAAACTTTAGGAAGCTATGCACG
>RJWM01019667.1:0-38582 GCA_004363535.1 Dasyprocta punctata | reverse complement strand
CGTTTCACAGTTAACCTTGTGTTTCTGGCTTCTCTTGAAAGAGATCCGGCTGAGTGGCCTGTATTCTGCAACTCAGCCAGCAGATGGCGCAGAGTCACAGCTCCTCCCTCAGACTGGGCTGGAACCACCCTTTGGGACAGCCCCACTCAAATGTTGAATAGTGACAACCTTAAAACTAGAAACAAAAACTAACAGTCGTAATCTCAAGGCAGTGAGTTGGTAGTGTTGGAAGGATGGGAAAGATTAGCTCCCCACTTAGAACCTTGTCTTTGTATCTTGTTTCCATAATGAAGGGACTAGCTAAGTAAAATACCATTTAAACATACTTTTTTTTTTTTACTTTAGAAAATATTGAAAATTTTAAAGATCAGAGATAAGAACTGCCCACATCCTACTTATTACTGAAAATATTTTAGCATATATACACGTACTTTTTGTCTATGATGATAAATCAAGCTGGTTAGAAATGAGTATTAGGACAGATATTTTACATTATTGAGAAAATACAGTACATAAAAGTGTCGTGGCATTTACCTTTTTAGATTCACAAATGCATCGTCCTTTTTCACAAATACATTATCGTTGCCAAGATCAAGAACAGTATCAGCAATTTCTCCCAGCTTCTGGCGTTTTCTTCACTTCTGGGGGTGTAGAAAATTGAGTTACGTGCGTACCAAGTCAACATTCCAGTTTTCCTGGCAAAGATTGATTCTGCCAGTGGAAACAGAATGTTTTCATTTTCTTTATTTCTTTCTCCCCGTCATTCTATGCTTTTCTGGTTTCTCTATGTGCGTATTTTTCCCCTGGATTTGGCACTATGAAGTTGCTAAGTTCTTCCAGATTTGGGGTCCAATGCCATCCTAAATCTCTGGGTTTGACAGGCTGGGTTGGTGGTTACTGAGATACAATCCAAAAAGCTTGCTCTGGGACCATCTGTCAATCAGATGTCAACCCTTGAGGAGGGAGAATTTGGCAGCCACACCTCCCTTGACACCAGAGTTCATTGCCTTCTGCTGAGATTGTATCTGAACAGTGCTGGATACAAAATAAATTCTGGCTATGTTCTCGATGGTTAAGACCCCATCAGGTAGCTCTTGGCAGGAAATGTAAAGTTTTTGCCTTGTACCAACTTTTAGTTGCTATTTATTTTAACCACCACCTTCAGGTCAGAACAGGATATAAAGCTTCCTCACATTGTGGTATCACTGGCCTCACTAACTTTTCTGACTCCTTGGTAAGGTTTTGAAGATAGTTACAACCTGACCATTGATATGACCCTGGGATTTCCAGTCTCCCCAGGTCACCTTTTCTGTACCCTGAAGTGAGCCCTCATCTCATGTTCCGTGGGCCACCAAGAACCAGCACCCACTGTCGCTGTACCTGTGTGGTTTTGGAGGTCGGGGTTCGTGTTCTGTACAATGAAAGTGCCAAAGTCAGAAGGACACAGTCATCAATACTATCTTCCCTCCTGCTGCCCGCTCAGACTCACTGGGTGGGGTAGTTCTTTACTGGGTGATCTCTTGGGAGATGGAGACAAGTAGCATGGTGATGAAAATAATAAAACACCTTTTAGGTCACTTGTAAATGTAAACACAGCCTGACCCAGGGCATTAAACTGCAGCGTCAAGTCACTCTCCAAACTTCACTCGTGTCCTGCCTCTCCCTCCGCTGTCCTTCCTTCTGCAAGGTGTCCCTAGCTGCTGCTGGCACGCTGTGGCATCGCGTTTTCTGGGCTCTGTGGGCCAGTTCTTCTCTTCTTAGGTTGTGTGTTGGGGAGCAGGGGTAGGGAGTCTTAGCAGTCCCCCCCCCCAGGGGGTATCTTCGAATGTACTTCTTGGAATGCGGATAATGCATGTCCTCTGGCTGGTCACTCCTGGGTTTGCTGCAAGTCCTGGGTAGCCCATGGTCCAGCACCTCGTCTGGGTCCCTCTTTCCAGTTTTTCAGATGGACACGGCCAACTGCTTCTGGAGTCTCCCAGCCTCCGAAGAGACCGAGTCTGGAGTCATCCTCACTGAGGCAGTAATCCAGCCTCACAGTCCCTAACTTCTAGACTTTTCCAGGCATAGGTCTGGCACTGGTCAGCCCAGGAGGCCCAGGACAAGTGCTCCAGTGGCTTCAGTAGACAGCTGGTGTCTTTCTCTCTACCACCAGCCAGGAAATCCGCCGCGCCCCCAGCAGCTTCACCAAAGAAGTGCCTCTCCCAAACCAGTCCTCTCGGCCTCCCAACCTCCTCCTGAGAGGCACTGAACCCAACTCTCAAAACCAACTTTTCAGCAGGGCCTTGGCCGGGCCTGCGTAGGTGGGGAGGACACTGGCTACCCATCGGCTTGCCCTGCCTCCGCAGCGTCAGCCAAGCCGGAAGCAGAGCGCGCCCCGCTTTCCTCCCTCCAAGCCTTCCGGGCGCTCAGCGGAGCCGGGCATGGGCGTCTCTCCGCCCTGCCTTGTGGCCTCGGTGGCTGACATCTCCAGCCTTTGGCAACTCAGATGCGGGAAGCAGCTCTATTTCCCCTTCCTCCTGTTGCTCCTTAACAGTTTCCCAATAGTGGAGTAGACAAAGCGGCCTCTGTCTTTGGACGCATTCACTTCTGTTCGCCTCAAGGGGAGCAGTCGGGGGAACCTCCCTGAGGCCCCACCCATTTCCTACTGGCCAATGAGACCCTTCCAGTCTGCCTTCTGGGCTACAGCGATTGGTTCAGGCATAGGGGCGTGGCCAACGCTAAACCAGATGGACTTAATGACACTGATCTTGGGAATGGTTTTCAAATCCCCGATGAGAAACTTTTTATTTTATTTTATTTTTTTCAGAATTGCTGAGAGAGCCTAGGGCCCGTTTCCGTCATCCTGCTGCCAGCAAAGTCAGCCTGGCTGAGGATGAAACTGAGTCCTCTGCATGTCATAGATGCTCGATAGTAGTTAGAAAATTAGGCAACTAGTGCCAGTGGTGTGATTCAGAGATGCACCAGTTGCCCCCTGAGAAAGGGCTGCATACGAATGCAGTTTTGTCTCCAAGAACTATTCCACAGGTGCATCTGCCCGTGGGCAGGTTTATAACACAGGGGTCAGAATGGAGGTAGATAACTTTTTGATGCATACTTTATGTGCTGTTGATTTTTTTCTCATGGTCATAGATAACGTCCTACAAAGAAAGATTTTACTTCAGAACAGACTTTTTGCTTTAATTCTTTTATACCTTGTTTGGCACTTCAGGACCATTCGCAACCATTGCTGTCTTTGTTATTTTCTCAGTTCTATTTTGAAAACCCTGCCATGTAATTGCAGTGTCGAGACACACGAGGGCGCACCAGACAGCTACTAAAGAAGAGTTTGGCTCTGCAAACCTGACAGTGGCGCCCTGTGTAGGGACCAAGGAAAGTCCACAGCCGCCTTTTTTATCCTCGGTGGAGACTCACTCCGCTGCCAGTTCAGAGGCTCAGCTGTAATTGGTCTGAGACACGTTGTTGTTGTTGTTATTGTTGCCAACCAACAGTTTATAGATGGGCCTGTGCCCAGATTCTGGCCAATAAACATAAGGGGATGTCTCCTGGGAACTTCCTAGTGTGATGAAAGAGAGAGACACTTGAGAAACTTTTCTATCTGTCCTGTCTTTGGACATTGTGTCTGGATGTCTGGAGCTACAGCAGCCATCTTGTGACCACAAGAAAAGAGCGAGAGAACAGCAGAGCCCACCATCTGAAACACCTGAGCTGCTCAACTAGCCAGTCAGGTCTCTTGTGGCAAACACAGCCCTGTCAAACTTCTTCCCTGGGGTCGCCCTGTCTTCCTGTTATTGCTGATTACCCATTCTCCAGGTGAGGGTCACCTGGGTGGCTTCCAGTTGGGGCGATTATGACCCTTCATGTCTGGACTTCTGCAGGGACAGAGGTGGTCTGTCATTTCTTGGGGTTACACACCCAGGGCTGGAATCAGGGGATCACAAGATACCTGTATGTTGAACTTCATCAGAAATGGCCCCGCCGTTCCAAATGCAGCGCCATGTTCCACTCCCACCGACCATGCAGGGCCCAGGTCACTCTCCATCTCTGTCCTGCTTCTCACCAGCCAATCCCCACGGCCAGCTGCAGAACCTGGCGCATGGTCGGTGCTCAAAACTAGTTGCCAAATGAAAGGACTACTGGAGGCCATTGCCCAGGGAGGCTAGTGAGGGTGTTGTGGGGTTCACGTGCCCAGTGATGGCCAGGGCTCGGCAGCAGAAGCCCCTCCATGGGATGGGGGGCAGGGTCCTGCCCTTCAAGCCCCTCTCCTCCTCATCCCCGCCTCCAGAACTCCAGGCTTTGGAACTGGGAATCGGCGTCTTTGTTTCCCTAGTGGCCCTGTCCCTTGGGGGGACGCCCGTGCCCTCACACCGCTGACCTCTCTCCCTTGACCTCCCTGCCCACGCCCACGAGGGTCTGTTTGCCAGGCTCTTTTCACCGCCTACTTCACAATAGCTCTGACCCCAGCAGCTAGTTTTTCTAGGTTAATTGAATTTGCTCCCCTGCTGGTCGGGGAGGCTGTGGCCAGCGCCAAGCAAGGCTGGGCCTGCGGGAAGGGTCAGGCGCGCCCACCTCTGCGCGCTGGGAAGGTGCTGGGCACTGGGCAGGTCCGGGAAGGGTCCTAGGTTCCTTCCCCTTTTGGTGCAGAGCGGCTCACTGCGTTCTTCTCCAGCACTTCCGGCAGGGTCCCAGCATCTTCTGAGGCGCAAGGTGGGTGTCATGATGGGACTCAGGAGCGAGAGGCTCCCAGGCAGGGGTGGGCTTGTCCCCCAGGGCACCGGAGAGCCGGCTATGATCTTCCTTGTCACCCACGTCTGGTCCTGGTAAGGCCTGCTGCCCTCTTTTGCCTGGCCACCTTCCCCCAATGCCAGACCCCACAAGGCAGCGCTTTGCACCGAGCCTGGCAACTGCGCTGCAGTACCAGGGCTCGAGCAGCAGGGGGCGTAAGGGTTCCTTTGCCGATTTTTCATTTACAGTTTCTTGATAGAAAGGAGTTAGGTTGGTGTGCCTCAAAGAAAATGCAGAAATCACGAAAAAGCAGAACAAAGAAATATGCATCCTCCATAGTCCCAACTTCAGGGAGAACTAACCACTGAAATAGTGCTTTCTCCCTATCATTTTTAGCAGGCGAAATCGTTTACGTTGTTTTGCTCTTTCGCCAACACAGGTGTGACCGCTCCTTGCAATCGTTTGTAGCCTAGATTTGCACAGCTCCTGCGTCCGATGCTGGCTTTTCGCGGGTCTGACAAGCTGTGCGTATCGTCCTTGGTCGCCGGAGATGGCCGGGATGGGGGATGTAGCCAGTCAGCAGGGCTGCGGGGACCCCTCTGTGCCCAGCCGTACTCGTGGTTGTTTTCAATCCACAGAGGGGAAGGGGGTACAAGGCACGGGGAGGAGGAGGGGAGGTCCCGGGGTGGCCCCAGGAGGGCGTTTCTGAGGTCCGGAGCCTGGAGGGCTGACACAGGAGTCTCCTGGTAACACAGGAGGCACGAAAGAGCCTGTCGCACATGAAGGTACAGTAGAAGGAGAAACGCCGATGCGGCATGAGAAAAATATGGTGAACGTTTAACTGTTAAAAAAATTTTAGTGTAAAAGACACATTGGCATTAATCCTCCTCAGAACAGGTGCCTTGGCTTCAAACACACTTATCCCATCCTTCTTGCCGCTTTCTGAAGCAGTTCTGAAAGTCCTCTCGTGTGAGTGTCTTTACCAGGGTCAATAAATAACACGATATTCGCGACTGCTGAGCGATGCACAATGGAAAGGCAGACTCGTGAAAAATCAGGGTGCACCTCACCCACCTTGTTCACTTGCTCAGGCACCGTGCGACTTCTGGCGCGTCCTCGAAGTCAAAATGACCGTGAAAGATCAATGTTTTGGCCGGGGATTTAGCTTAGCGGCATAAGCACCTGCCTGGCAAGTGTGAGGTTGTGAGTTCATCCCCGGTACCAAAAAATAAAAAGCAAAAGAAAGTCAGTGTTTTGAATTTGACTCAGGACCTCAATGCAGCCACCGCAGTATAATTTAAGGACACTCGTGTGGAAGACCTTTAGAACTGCTCCCAAAAGCGGCGAGAACACTGGAATGAGTTGTTTTGCTTTAAAGTGTGGGTAGAGGTGAGTGTTTCGAGGGGGAAGTAACGGCAATGAGTCTTTTACTATGATCATTCACTGCACATGTGCACCACCCCTCGCACAGCAGAGAAAGCTCCGTCGGGGACTGTGTGGAGACAGAAGGAAGAGTCTTGGGACAGCAGGGTGTCAGATGCATCAGAGTCACTGAATACATCACTCAAGGGACTCGATGTGGGGCAGTCTAAACTAGAAGGCAGATGAGGTCTACTCAAATCTAGTCAACTATCGGGAGCCAAGGGAAGGAGCAGGGGTCATTTCAGGGACCTTGCTGGTCCTCTTCCTGTGGCACTCTTCCTCTAGCCATTCAGGTCTCAAATCAGATGTCTCCTCCTTTAAAAGGTTTTCCCTGGTCACCTTCTCTCCACCAGCCCCCTTCTCCTGCCATTCCCCCCCCTCCCCTCCAACCCCCTTCTCCTCCCCCCTCCCTCTTGCTCTCACCCTCCCCCACTGGGAATTGAACCCAGAACCCCCACACAAGCTAGACAGGTGCTCTACCACTGAGCTTCGACTACAGCCCCTGCTTGTTTCTTCCATGTCTTCTATCACCACCGGAACGTTGTCAATTTTCATCAACTTACCCTCGTATATAACCCATCCTCTCACACCTCCTTGGTTCCATTATGTTGGGTCTCCTGGCTTCATTCACCACCCAAATCCCCAGAGCCAAAAGTGGTATTTGACCCTTAGTAGGGACACAAAGAATAAGCATTTGATGTATGCATGAATGCCTGAGTCAGTGAACGAGTGAATTAATACAATGAGAAGAACCTATGGAGAGAAGAGGGGAGCGCTGAGAAGTTGCACTCAGGAGAGACTGCAGAAGTTCAGCCTGTGGCAGCTGCAAGTTCAAGAACAGATCCCCAGGAAATACCAAGCCTCCACCAAACAGTTCAGGTTTTAAAACATAGCCTTAATGTGATTTTTGCATATTGGGAATAATAAAAATGTAGGCCATGTCCGCTTGGAACATACTCCCCGATTCAATTTCCACTCTGCTCGTGAGTGTGTTGTTAAATTGTCAGGTCCCATGGGTTAGGAACGATGAGTTTGTAGTGTGTTCAAACTGGAAGGCCCAGAGAGGTGACAGAGCACAGACCTTCCAAGTCTGTCGACAGCAGCCCACAACAGAAATGCAATTTGCATCATGTGCCAGGCTGTGCACACGCGCACCCACACACACGCATGTGTACATAGCTTATAGGAACCCGTGCTCACCTCTTTTATGCAGTGGGCGCACTCTGCTATTTTATATTTGTTCTATTGCTTTAATCAATGCAGATCTCAATCCACCAGCTTGATACTGTGATTCACTTGACCGTCACAGCTCAGACTGAAAACCAGCAGGTCTAAAGCTTCAAGTACAGGCAGGGAAACTTGGGAAGACTGAGAGAGGGTCAGTGACTTTGCTAAGGTCAATACCAAATTAGTAGTAGGGCCAGGGAAAAGGGAACTTGCCCTTCTTTCCCAGAGTAGACATCTGGAAGCCTGGCAGTCCAGGGCCCAGTCAGAGCCTTTAGATGCTGGAATTCCAGCCCCAAGGACAGAGTGGGGCAGAAGATGTTCTGGCTCCTCTGTTTACACTCAATCCTCTCATCACACTGTGCTCCTTCAGCTGTCAAACTCTTACACCATTCATGGCCACCTGGCAAGATGGAGTCTGGGTGTCTCATGCCAGCAGCACCACACCTGGGCATCTGCGTGAGAGGAAGGGCACTGTAATCTGCTGTGTCCTCGATACCCAGAAAGGTGGCACAGAATAGGAGTTCTGTAAATCCTTGTCATGAACTCTATGAATGTTATGGCTTGTGTCTAGATGTCCCCCCAAAGACTTGTGCAGTCACAGGTGGGACTTTTTTAGAGGTGGCTGGATCTAGAATATGTGATGCTGTGATTAAGGCTGTGTGATTACTAAATCAGTCCACTGATTGGTTTGGCACTGTCCTAATCTCAGTAGCCTAGTTAGTGTATAAAAGGGGCAGAAAGAAGCTGCTAAGTTATTTTGCTTCCTTTGTTACCTTCTGCCGGTCATGAACTGCTTCTCTTCTGCTAAGCCTGTCTGCCAAGCCACCCTGCCTTGGCGCCAGCTGACTATGGACTGAAATCTCTATAGAATGTGAGCTAAATAAACCTCTCTTCCTTTACCTTTGGGTGTCGGGTATTATATCTCAGCAGCATGAAAAGTGACTAAGACAATGAATAAATGGAGCAGCTGGCAGCTTGCATCGAGGATGGATGAAGGCAAGTCTCAGACCACAGCCAGCTATGCCTATGAACTAGCAAACAGCAGGAAACAGCCCAAGAGCAGGTCTGAAAGTTTAGGGCGCTTCTGGGTCTTTGTCTTTATGGAGGCTCAGCAAATGCTTTGCACAGAGGATCATGGAGACAAGGCCATGATCCAGCATGAGATCTGTCTAACATCATGGGGTCAGGACCACAGTCACTTGGGGACCAGACCCTATGTGCAGTCCTTCGGAGGCAAGGGTGCCAATCATAGGCTGGGCTCGAACTTTAGATCCTCATACCTCAGCCTCCCAGAGTGCTGGGATTACAGTTGTGCACTGCCACACTCAGCCAACCCTGGATTCTTAAGCCAGGGTAGGGAGCAACCCCAAAGTATTTTCCCCTGTTCTCTGTTCTTAAACAGCTGAAGAGAACACATTTCTAACATCTACTTTGCTCGTTAGCAGCCATGACTTCACCAAAGACACTCACGCCTAAAGCTCAAGGTGGAAAGGAGTGAAGCCTCTGGTGTGGACCTGACAAAAGCCAGCGGAGCCAGGTACGTTGCTGCCTCTGGAGTATGGTCCTTCTGATGATCCCTCCCAGCGAGTAAGTTCCTGATTAGAGCAGCTGGCCACTGCTACAGTGAGGTTGATATGCTGCTGTCCTGTCTATGCAGAGGGCACAGAAGCAGGTGCCTTACCATGTAATTATGGTCACAGTGAGTTGCGAAGGCTGCTGAGGGAGTGAACAAGTGGAGAAAGCTGTGCCCAAGCCTGGATTCACTGAAGCTTTTTGTACCGTGCTTGGGATGGAAGCCAGGGCCTCCCGCATGTGAGCCACATGCTCTGCCATGTGCTGCATCCCAAGTCCTGGAGCCAGTGATTTAGCTGCAACTGGAGAGTCATAGCCTGAGGAGTGGAATGGGAAGAGGTTTTCCAGGCAGAAGTAACTGCAATCACAAAGGAACTAGGGCAGTGGTGGTGAACCTATAGCACGCGTGCCACAGGGGGCGGTTTGCATCACTGAAAGCCCCGAAAGGTTCGCCATCACTGTCTTAGGGTGAATGGCAGCACTGACTATCTGAGGAACAGAATGAAGACTCATGAGTAGAACCAGGAAAAGTGGTGAGGGGCCAGAACTTTCTGGCTGTACAGTCATAGCAAGAATTTGGGCTTCTGCATCTCTCTAGGTTTTCCCATCCCTTGCTAGTGATACTGGCAGATACTGGGTTAAGCAAAGCTCAGAAGGACCCGGAGAAGTCAGTGGAAATAAAATCCTTTGTATATGCCTTCTGCTATAAAATCCAATTTAATATTGATATTCTCATTTTTAAAAATAATAATTTCCATTAGATTGAGGCCAGTATGCCCCATGAAGCCCAGTGTGGCTCGCCAATTGATTCACAGAATGAAATCTTATCTAAAATCTTTTTATTTTATGCTATTAAAGACACGGGAGAGAGCAGGCAAGGAAAAAGTTTCACTGCTCGGTTAATGCACAAGGTCAGCGGGAAGTGGCCCCAGGGCTGTCTTAAAAAGATTGTCATTTCTGATTTCCCACTCCTGTTTCACGTTACCAGTAATTGACAATTCTCCCCCTCCCTCCAGATGAAGTTAATGGATGGACGTGTCCTTGTTTGCACCTTGGATTGTATCGGTGACTCTGTCCCAGGGCTGGCATCAGCCCCAGGTGCCCTTGGAGGCCTGGCTGGTCAGTGTGGTTTGCTCTATTTCCCCCTGTGGCAGAGGGTCTCAGGACAGGGTTAGAGCTAAGGGGGTGCACCGCCCTGCAGTCCTGAGCCCACAGGCCACGTGGTTGTGAGCCCTTGGTGAGCACGTCACTTGGAGAAGGGAAAGACAGGCTCGAGGGGGCGCTTCAGGTCTGCCAGGAACCCAACCACGTGCAGAGGTGGCTCCCAGTGAGGAGAGGGAAACCATCATGCTAAGTGGGCCCCAGAAAGAGGGAACTTCCCCTGTCCCTTCCTCCTACCACCTTCTTTTTCTTTTACCTTACAGATCATAAAGGGCTTTTGTTTCTAATATGCAAGGGCTGATCAAAACTTACGGTAGACATTTGGATTAAAATTTATTACAGTAAATGTCATATTGTCAATAATCCCCTTAAAATACACCTCCTTACTTCAAACACACTTATTCCATCTTTCTTGCCACTTTCTGAAGAACTCTGGAAGTCCTCTTCCCTGAGCGTCTATACAGTATGGTAATACATATATCGTATCAAGTGATGTTGCTGAGTGCCATTCCACAGAAGGGCAGATGCATAAAAATATTCATGTATCTTCATCCACCACTTTATTCTCCAGGTCTGGTACCATGTAACTTCTGATTCTTCCCCAAAATTAAAATCACCATGAAAAGTCAACATTTTGAATGGATTCAGGTTGTCGAGGCAGCTATGACAGCACAATTTAAGACACTCATGAAAGCAGACTTCCAGCACTGCTTCCAAAAGTGGGGAGAATGAAGGGCTAAGTGTGTTCGAGTTGAGGGGGAGTATTTTGAGGGTGATTAATAGCAATGTGTCTTCTACTGTAACAAACTTTTTATTAAAATGCACATCATATTTTTCAATATCTGCTACATACTCTCATTACACAAAATCCCTGCCCCTGTTCTCTGCTCCAGCCACACAGCCCCTGGGTGTCCTCTGTACACTCCGCACTGGCTATTCCTCTGCCTGGAACTGTCCTCCCCCAAATGTCCTCACCACCTCCTCCAATGCCACACCTTGCTCAGTGGCCCCTTTCTCAATGAGGCCCCTCCTACCTCCTACAGGTGCCTGCATTCACCACCCCTAGCCTGGCCCCACCACCACCCTACCTGGCTTTATTTTGTTCTCCCAAAGGCACATCCACTCTGATATCTCCCTATCTCTTTCTCAATTAAGTGTTTAGTATCTGTCTCAACCTACGAGGGAGTTTTGCAATTTTTAAACTCACCGTTTTATCTTCATTCATGAAATAGTACCTTTCACATAATAAGGGCTCAATAAAAATTTATATAGGAAAATGAGAAAGAGATGGGAAAATCACCCCGGTTTCTCCTTCCTATCAACCACTGGTAATATTTTGGTGCATCAGCTTTTATCTCTTTTCCATATACAGGCTTTTATTTTGATTTGCACGATGGCATCACTGCCTGCGGACAGAACACCAGAGGAGTTCACAGAAGCCGCTTCCTTGCTCCTCAGTGGTTGCAGCCGCATACAGCGTGGTTGACTTGCATTAGGAGGTTGCTGCTCAGAAATTCTGGCTCTTGTGACACCACGGCACTGCTCAGAGAAGAACTGGCGTCCCCAGATTATCTCCTCCACTGCACCCAACGAGCAGCTCACGTCACTGAGCCAGGGGGGCTGCTTGCACTGGTTGACAGATTTTTCTCTCATTTTTAAAAAATGCTTTTGAGCAAGTGATGTAATTGTGTTCACATGCATATTAGGAGCAGGTGTGCACCTTCCTCGCACCCCTGCACATGGCTCCAATCGTGCCAGTTGGATCCTTGCTTTTATTTTTTATTTATTTATTTTTATTTAATTTTTCTATTTTTGAGTCCTAGGGAGGGAAGCCAGAGCCTCACTTATGCTGGGCAAGTTCTCTGCCAATGATGCCTACGTGTGTGTGTGTGTGTGTGTGTGTGTGTGTGTGCGTGTGTGCGTGTGTATGCGTGTGTGTGCGTGTGCGTGCATGTGTGGGTGTGTGTGTGTGCGCATGTGTGTAGCACAGGGGACTGAACCCAGGACCTTCACGCTGACCTATACCCACAGTTCTTATTTTTTATTTTGAGACACGGTCTTGCTAAGTCGTTAAATTTGTCCAGCTGGGCTCATACTTGAATCCTCCCGCCTCAGACTCCCAGCGTGCTGAGATTACAACTGTGTTCTACAGCACCTGGCCCATATGCCACATTTATTAGATCCTACTTTGTCATTTATACTGTACCTATTTCTTAGCTCATTAGAAGCTCCTCATAAGAGCCATTGACTGCCATCGGGATGAGTCCTCACCTGCCCACACCATTCCCTATTCTTGTACACTGAGGCTGTTTCCAATTCTTCCAGTCATGCATAACACAGGGTGAACACCTTCATATCTCTTACTGGATTTCTGATTCCTTCCTTGGGTCAAAATCAAGGTGATTTCCGCCCAGGGAATCACTGCCAGATTGGCAAAGTGAGTAACTGCAAGAAAGATCATCTTGTCCTGGAAACCAGTTTGTGGAGTGGGTGGGGACAGCCGGGAACTGTGGCTTATAGTGCGGAAGGCGGTCCAAGGACAGAGGACCCCAGGATAAATTAGAAGTAACCTGACCACTAAGGGGAGCCAGGTAAGAGTATGGGTTAAAGCACGATTGTATCAACCAACCCATGAGTTAGAGCAGATAGGAGAGTGAACAATAATACTGATATTTAAAATACTACCATTCACATTTACTAAGTGCCATATGACCTTCATCTCTACGCCTTTAATAACCCCGTGAGGGGCAGATCACTATCCTTTCTTGTAGTTACAGAAATGGAAACAGCCCCAGAGAGGGTCTAAGTGATTCACCTAGCATCACACAGCCAGTGAGGGGCAGAGCCAAAATCCACACTCGCTGTGTCAGACATCAAGGCTTGTTTCTGTTTCTAAATCACCTTAAAAATCCGAATTCAGGCCAAAAGCATCCAAGGCTGGAGCCAGGAAGACACAGCGTGTTCCAAGACTAGAGGACAAGACCAAGCTGGCAGCATGAGGGTAAACAACACGGCAATGCTGGGAGGTGACGTTGACAGGATGACCTCCACCGATCCGGTCTCCGGTGGTAACTGTGGTGGCTATGGTCACCGCCAGGCGTGGCATGGCCTGGGGGTTTGGGCCAACATCTTCCATTGCCCTCCAGTCCTCCCTCCACCTGTTTGGCTCTGCAGGCACCTGTGTGGACCCCACCTATAGACTCCCCGGGCTCACAATGACCAGATTTAATAGAATGGCAGGGAACTGTGGTGTGAGTGGGGACTTTGTCCCCTGCCTCCCCTACCCAAGGTTATGGCTGTCTCTGCAATGCCCTACCCAGACTCCAAGTGCCCCTAGCGCAAGGGTATCTCCCCCTCTGCCCGTCCTCCATGCTGTCTGTTCTGTGTCAGTAGAAAGCTCCCCTCCGATGACTCCACTGCGTTCCTGTCCCTCCCTGGGAGAGCTCCTGACTCAGCCCCTGCTTGTTCACATCTCTTCCTTCCCAGCTCTCTAAGGCAACATCACCCACTGGGGCCCTCGTGGGTGGACCTTGGCCATTACCCATGCTTAAGTGGCCCCTGCAGTGCCTGAAAATTCTTTCACATCACTTGGCAACTTTTAACCATGGGGGGAGTTCCTGCAAAATTCCAGATACCCTGGCTTCCCTGGATTACCAGACCAAACCAAGCTGGGAGACTTCCAGCCCCACAGGACCTGCCTCCTCTCCTGGAGGCTCTCAGCCACCGCTGTGGCCCTCATGGCCTTTTGGGCAGCAGAAACCCACCCCTGCGCAACACTCAGGCTCCCCTCATCACCGCTATGCTTGCTCAGGTGAGCAGCCTACCCCTGCCAGTCCCAGGTTTCTGAGCAGCTCTCATGAGCCCCAGACTCGGCCTGAACCAGGCGCTGCTCGTGACACAAACCAGAAGCAGGCCACTGTTCTGGGGCTGGGGAGTAGCTCATGACAGTCAGTACTGGAGGAAATGGAGAAGCTCTGGTGGCCCAGAGCTAGGCTGTGGGGTGGGCTGGGGCAGGGGGGCTGTGGCCATATTGATCTGTCTGAGTGGGAGAAACAGCGTTTTTTTTTTAAAAATGAAAAAAGAATAAAAATGATGATACAGAATTTCAAAACAAAATAATAGGAGATTAGCAATGGTTAATGTACTGCATGCTGTAGAAACGCCTTTGACCAAGCAGGGGTGATGTTAGTTAGATTTGGGAATCGCGGCCTCAGTAATTAACCACAGGAATTGCTGAAAGGGATGGGAAGAGCTCTTCGGAGAGCCCACTTTCGTGATACTGAGTTAAGATGGAGCCAGGGGACTAGAAGGCTCTGGATAAAACAGCCACCTCTGCTCTCCTCTCCAGTAGGAGTGAGAAGTTCAGGTCCTGGAACTTCTGATCTGGTGATACTGAAAATATCTTCCCTGCTTGATCATCATGTTTATCAATTTGCCCTGGCCAAGTGCAAGGTTTGGCCTAGACAAAGCCTCTGCCATTGTCAAGATGCCAGGAAAGCTCTCTAGAAGCTGTCTGCCCCACACACAGCCCAGCGCCGGAGAGAGCTGGGGGTGCGGGGAGGGGGCAGAGGGCAGCAGAGGGCTGGAGTCAGGCACCACAGGACAAGCCTCATGGGGCTGGTCCCAGGGCACCCGGGAAGATCTCACTTGGAAAGTAGGGAGAAAGTTCTGTTTGGAAGCAGCCTTGGGGTCTACACTATGGGAAGAGGTGGTCATTAGCCACAGTGTCAGCCTTGGGAGTCTCAGGACCAGTGCCATCTCTTGGAGCTGGCGGTTTTTAAGCATTTAAAGAAACTTTTCAGCTGGCCGCTCTTCTCTGCGATAACAGGTTACACCATAGTAGCTAAGTCTCGGCTGCCCAGGGCTTGGTCGTGGACCTGAAGCTGTGGGATCTCCCAGGAACTTGTAGAATGGTAGAATCTGGGACCTAGATTCTGGCCCTCCTGGTTGAGAAGGGATGCTTTGAGGGAGCGCACGCATACGGAGGCCTGGGGTGTGTGGGGTGACGGCGGAGGGTAGGCGGGAAGCGGTGGAGGAATGGTGGGAGCATTGTTAGAAGCAAATGCCTGAGCTGTGTCCACTCGAGGTGTCCTCTGGAGACGCCCAGGAAGAGCAGGTGAGGGCCCCGGCTGTGTGACTGGGTGAGGTGAGCCAGAGGCCCCCAGGGCTCTTTGCCGATCCATTGTGCGGGACTTGGTGGGGCTCTTGGCCCCCTCTGTAGGCCTCAGGGCACTGCATGCTTCTCTGAACCTTGTCCCTGGCCAGGAGGGCCAGGCATTGCTGGCAGGAGTGACCACAGTCAGAGTCCCCAGGACACTCTGAGGAAGAGACTGTGCGCAGGACCTCTGCACGGTGCAGCTCAGAGCAGGGGCTCTCAACCAGGGGACCCTGAGTTCCAGGGGATACTTCACAATGGGGGACAGTTTCGATCATCATCACGGCTGACAGGCAGAGAGTGCTACCAGCATCTACCGGACAGAGGTCAGGGTCCATCAAAGGACAGGCGTCCACAGTGGCAGCATTTCTGGTCCAAAATGTCAACAGTCACTGTTGTCCTCCAAGGAGTCTTTTAACTGTTATTAGATCACCTCCCCCCATGAAACTTTAACAGCAATAATTCAGTGCATATTAGACATCTGCTTGTGGGCTATAGGTGTATCTGTGCTTTACACATAAAAAGAGCACGACAGTATTCAAGTGTCCATGAATGAATGAGTGGATAACAAAAGGTGCTATTTACATATAATGGGATATTGTTCAGCCTTAAATGAGGTTCTGGTACATGCTAGATGGACGTACGGAGGGTCTTACACTGAGCGAGATAAACCAGGCGCAGAAGGACGGACACTATACATATACGAGGTCCTGGAGAAGTCAAGTTCATAGAGACAGAAAATAAGAATGGTGTTGCTGAGGGGGAGGGGAGGGGAGGAGGAGTCAGTGTTTAAAGGGCAGAGCTTCAGTTTTGCGAGATGAAAGGACTTCTGTGGGGGGTTGGCTGTGATGGTTGCACAATAATGAGAATGCTCTTAATGCCTATGAACTGTCCATCTAAAGATGGTTAGGATAGTGAACTTTATGTTATGTGTATTTAACTGCAATTTAAAACAAAGAGTAAGATTTCATTTTGTTTTTTGTGGTACTGGGCTTGAACTCAGGAGAACTTCGCACTGAGCTACATCCCCAGCTCTCTTTATTTTTTGAGATAAGGTCCACTAAGTTGCCTAGGTTGCCCTTGAACTTGTGATCCTTGTGCCTTGGCCCCCTGAGTGGCTGGGGTTACAGGAAAGCACTACCACATGAGTTAGAGTAAGATTTTTTCCCAGCTCCTAATCCCAGCTTTTGCCCCCTTGGGGGCAGTATCACCCCACGGAGAGTGCCTGGCCGAGAGACACCTGCTCTAGTGTTTCTGTGTACGGGTTTGCAGCAGTCTAGTTAAGGAGCTGGGAGCTCAGGAGATCTGGGTGTCCCACCACACGGGCACACCTGTCAAGGCAGGTGCAGGTCCTGACAGCAAGATGCCCTTGCCCATCGATCGAAGCCAGTCTGCTCATGCTGAGTTTTTCCACCTGACCTCTTTACTGCATGCCAAGTATTCTGATGATTGTACCCCATTTCAAAATGCAAACCAGGGTCACTGCTTCCTGCCTGCAGTCTGTTTTCTTTCCTTTCATGTATATATTATGGTTTTGCCTCCATTCCTTGCAACAGTCTAGAACACAAGCCTTCCTCATGTGAGAACTGAACTATATGCAGAGAACTAAACAGCGGGCATGAATTACTCCTTGACATGAGTAACAGGTGCCTGCTCCCCCGCCACACACACACAACATAAGATGAGAAGTCCCAGGAACTGCCCAGATGTGCACACGGGGACACAGACAGGTCTTGAAGACACAGGGCAAAGCCATTTGACAGAAGATGCCAATAGATGCAAACGACGTGATTCTACATATTTGGTAAAACATTCGCCTACAGAAGGACACACTCAAGTGCGCCAGCAGGAAGAATGTGAGCTGGGAACGGAGGTGAGAGGAGCTAAATACATTTAAAAATAAGAACAGGGCCTATGAGCTAAAGGTGACAAGGTGACCTTCACGGAGGGGACACTCACTGGCTAAGCCTCTGCTTCTTAAGTGAAAAGCAAAATGAACAACACGAATAAAGATGGAAATTACTCTATCACATCATGCCAGGCATCTAGTTTTAAGAACACAGGAAGCAGTGCTTGCATATTTTATGCAAAATTATACCAAATAAAAGGCACATAGGAAACACATCTGAGCAGCTTCGGCGGTGGGAGGTGGAGGTGGAGGACGCATGGAGGAGGATAACATAGAGATGAGCAAATCAATCAAAGAGGAGAGCTTGTTCAGCTCCATTAAGAGAACATGTTGTTAAGGGAGGAGTTTGGCTAACCTCATGTCACCTCGTTGCCTAAAACCCCCCACAAAAGCCCCAATTAACCAAGAAGTGTCATGTCTGATTCACCTATATTAGTTAAGACCTGCTAGTTTATAGCCAAGTGATACCCAGTGAGTTGGCAGAAGTCCAAACAGGGCCACTTTCAGATAAAGAAGCCGTGAGTGTCCCAGCCCCCAAAGACTGAGAGCTGGTGGGCTTTCTGGCAACTTGGTGGGCACTGAGCTCCATGAGTTCTGTCAGTTACTCCCCTGTGGATCCCTCTCTTTGTCCTCCATCTTCAGACCCACATAGAGAATAATCATGGTGAGTGAGGGGGTGTTAAGTTTTTGGGACAGATCATACAGGATCTTATAAGTCGTCACAAAGACGTGACCTTTCTTGGAGGAGATAAAAACTGCTGGAGGGTCCCAGGCAGAGATGGGACTCTGTGACTTAGGTGCTAACAGGAGTCTCTGCCTACCACACAGGGAAGAGCCATCAGGAGCAAGGACAGAAACCAGGAGACCCCTGAGGCAGTGCCCACAGCTCTCCAGGTTGGGTGATGGTGGCTGCTGCCCTGTGATGGAACAGCAGGAAGCCAAGTTCAAGATGCTAAGCTGGATACTTTTTAAGATTCCCACCCATCCGATTTGTCGGTGAACCATCTGTGGATGTCACAGGAACAGCAGCTCTGGGAAGAGGTGTCATAGACATTGGACCCCAAAACTCGGCCAGGCCACAAAACAGTTTGAAGTTTGTCCTTCTTCTTTCCAGGAGTTTCCAAGATGAGGATGTCAGCCTGTCACCCAGAATACAATGAGGCCATTAGCCTCGCATTGTAATCTGATCGCTCCCATCCTATTAAGCAATTTGGGGTCCTTTCTAGAGAAGATTTTGTTATTTCCCCAAATCTCTGGCTGCTTCATTTAGACCTGGTGCTTAGGCGGAATGCAATTAACACATTCCAAACCTGGTTTCCCCTGAAATCCAATCAATTGTAACTCGTTTTCAAATCACGCTGCTTTCTCTAATTGTGAGCCATGGCCTCCACAGAATAGCGATTTAAGTCAATTATTGCATCCCTTGTATGAAAATTGTGCTATTTATGTTGGCGGCTCCCCACATTACTGATGAGCTTCCTCCAGCTAATGGAATAATGAAAACACAAAACAGATTTACCATTCTTAATAAGAGAAAGAGATAATGAAGGCAAATTAAAATAGCAGCTCAGATCTGCGCAGAGAACAAGTAATGCAGTTTCTCCTTTTAAATTAACACTCGAATTCTCAAATGCTGATGGTGGGAGAGAATAGAAACTCGAAATCCTATTAGACACAAGTATGCCACTTTGAGTTGGTTTTGAAGACTTGCCAGAGTGGGTCGGGGGGACCCCACTGACACTTAGCACCAGCACAGGCACCCCCAGCTCAGTTAGCAGAGCCAGCTCACTTTCTCGGCCACCAGGTTCAGCTCGTTGCATGCATTAGGTCCTCCCCAAATTTCTATGCACCGGGAAGTGTTATCATTATTTTACAGAAAAAGAAGCAGTTAAATCATTTTATGAAAGTTCCCTGCAGCATTGAACTCCAGACTGCTCAGCTGATAGTTCTTTGTAGTATGGGGGCTACCCTGGGAACTAAGGGTGGCCAATGGCACCCCTGGTCTCTACCACTTCGGTGCCAGTAACACCCTTGCCCTTCCAGTGCTGACCACCAAAGATGCTTCCAGATGTTGTCCAGTCACTGGACAATTACTCTCAATCGAGAGCCTCTGGATGAGACTCTGGGTACTCATCTATTCCCTCAACAGCTGCTCCTGCTACAGAAAGGCCAATAGCATGGGTGGAGTCAGGAGATCTGGCTCATCCCCTGTCTTGCTCTGTGACCTGAACAAATCACAGGTCTTTAGGTGGCCTGGGTGTTCTGATCTATCAAATGGGTGTGGTAACATGGGGACCTAGGATCTGGCTTGACTGAAGAAGTTTGACAAAGGCCATGGAAGACCACAGTCAAGTGAGGAACAATAGTTCGTGGAGGATGGGTCAGAAAGGGGAGGGTCAGAGGGACAGAGGCAAGAGAGCCAGCTGTAGGCCCAGTGAGAGGGAATGCAGAGGAGGCCAGCAGAGGCCAGGAGCCTGCAGAGGTGAGAGCAACCCCTGGGAGCCAGGCAAGGTAGACCCATACCTCCTCACCCACAGTGTGTGCCCAGATCCTTGGGGCTTCCACTTCCTCTTCCGGGGTTAATGCTCCACACATTCCCATCTACTAAGGCAGGTGCCTCTGAACTCAACTCTAGGGCTAACAGGAGTCACACTAGTGACTATAATACACATCCAAATGATAGAAATACTTACGAAGAGCTGTGTTGGAACCTCCTGGACACCATGGCCCGCCATCTCCTATATCCAGTTTTCTTATCCTTCTTTACTGGTAGACAGCCCACTGCTAGGTGTCACAGACAATATGGGGAAAGGAAGATCCTTTGAAATCAAAGAGAAAAAGAGAGCAGAGAAATTTGCCAGTAACATCTGCCACTTATTAAATGCACCATCTATGCCAGGCCCTATTCTAAGCACCTCAGAGGTTTCACTCATTTAATCCTCACTGTAACTTTTAAAATCAACATTTCATAGATTTAAAAAAAAAAAAAAAGCACAGAGTGAGCCAGCTACAAGTTTTCACAGCTACTAAGTGGTAGAGCTGTGATTTAAACCCACATGGTCTGGCTCCACAGTGTGTGTCCTTGACAGCTGTCCTCAGAGCTGACGGCTGCACGGTGCACCTGGAGAATTCAAGCCCTCGCCTAATCACAGCAAAGGTTTTATGACCTGAACATGGCATGATGATCCAGGCCTCCTGACCTGAAGGGGCCGTGTGGGAAGCACATGTCTCTTTAGGTAGGGGCTATGTGCTGGTGAGTGGCCCCCACTCAGGCTGCCCCTGACTCCAGGACTACTATAATCCAAATATTGACTATCATAATCTAAATGTTGTAATCCCTTTTCCAGTCCTCCTCACAATCAGGAAAGTTATATTTGTAATCCCATTGAAACATTACTGGAATTCTGGCAAGTTAATTCCAATCTACCACCTCTAATGCAACCCACAGCAAGAGTAAAGACACTAAGACATATTCAAAGGTATGGGCAGCCAAGGGGTCCTAAGTCCAATCCAAGTGAGGATATAGGGACAAAGGCCCTGATCCAACGCTTCTCCCAGAATTTATCATCTCATGAAGAAGGGAGTGGTTCAAGGATAAGTGACAGTGAGGATGGTGGGGATTACGTGAGCAAGGTGAGCTGAGCTAGCCAGGTGGAGAGCAAGGACCTCTGCAAAATGCACGGAGAAAGATATGCAGAAAGACCAGTCTGCATAACTCGATTGGGACAGCATATGAATGAATTTAGGAGGCTGTTGCATCGGTTTCTGATATGTAAACTTTTGTACCCTGGGAAGTTATAACCTCTTATTTTGAGGCTCATACCCAGCAGACATTCCTGGAGCTGACTGGCTCTGCCATCCTGCTGTGTTCAACTGTTCTACAGGGAGCACAATGAGAGGAAACAGGACATTGTTGGTTGGCCTTAAAGATTATAGATCAGTACCTTAGCTAGCCTTATTTGCATCACTCAGAGTTAATTGAAGGGATAAGGAAATAACATAGCCAGCACTGCACATATCAGTACATGGCAACAGGTTCCTGTTTAAATAATGCAGAGAAACTGGACATGGGGGCACACACCTTTAATCCCAGCACTTGGGAGGCTGAGGTATGAGGAGCATTGTGAGTTCAAGGCCCGCTTGGGCTACAATGCAAGCACAAGACCGACCTGAGCTACATAGTGCAACCCTGCCTCAAAAAACTAGGGCTGGGAGTTTGGCTTAGAGGCCTAAGTGCCTACCTGGTAGGCGCGAGGTTGTGCGTTCAATCTGCAGTACCACTAAATAAATAAATAATGTAGAGATAATAGTTCTGCATTCAAGAACTGTCCATTTGGTCTGCCTCAAGGACATTTGAACAGCCTTTCATGAGAGGCCCAAGGTGGACTGAGTTTGGTTTTGCCAACAGTTTACTGTCTTGGCATGTGGCTTGGAGACCAAAGGAAGTGCTTAATATAAACCCAGGAAAGCCCCAGATACTCAAGTGTGTGGACCAGAAATAATTCAAGAACAATACTTGGTGCGGAAAAAAAAATTTTTTTCCCAGCATGGCAGCTGGCACATAACAGACGCTTAACAAAGATGAGTACCTTCCCTGTTCCCTACCCCACCATGCCCCCTTGTTGGTTAGGTTCTGTTTGGGGCACCTTGTGCACACACTTCTGACTGCTCCTATCCCTCAGTGTAGATCTCCATGCTGGGCAGCTCATCTCTTTCCTCTGGCCAGTGCCTAGCTGTGTGATCTCTCGCAAGTTGCTTAATTTCCCTGAGTCTCCACTTTCTGGGGCACTGTGTAGGGTCTGTGGACTCCCTTCCAGCTCTAAAATGCTAGGCACCTCCACTCCACTCCTCTTTTCCTTCCTCCTCCTGTCTTCTCATCATCCAGCTCTGCACACAGCCCAAGGTCCTGTTCTCCTGACTTCTTCACTGGGGAGCGGAGTGATCATACACGAGAGGGCTGCAGGGTCCTCCAGTGTGGGTAGATCTCAGCTGATGTCTTGATCAACAAGCTCAATATTTGCGGAGCTCTTAAGGTTTCTCACCCATTCAGCCCTCTGCACACAGCCCTTCCCTGTTCACCCTGGGTCAGACATTTCCCAGGATCCTCTGGGCTCCAGGCACCGTCTCTTAGGAGGGTGATGAAACCATGTCTGCTGCTAATCATTTCCAGTAATAATAATAATTCCTGGCTGTTGTATAGGATTTCTCAAAGCACGTTTGCACACGTTATCTCACTTGCTTCCCACATTAACCCTGCAACTCAGATTTTATTTTGAGTCCCATTTTAGAGAGCACTTCTAAGCCACCTGCTCCGGGGCTCACAGTCAGCATGTGGTAGGGCCCTCAGCAGCCCCCTCTTGTCCTCCTTGCTTCAGCTCTTTGGGGGCCCCAGGACAAGGATAAAACTGCAGCCCCATATAACAATTTCCTAATGTTTAAGTGATAAAATTAAACAGTGGTTTTTTTCCTCCTGCCTTCACAAACATACCCTGGAAAGCCAGCTTCAAATTAAAAGATCTTGGATTCCCTGGATTTCCCACTGGAATGTGCTAGAAACTGTATTACATGTGGCCTTTTTAGTTTCACAAGTCAATAAATTTTCTCTGTGCCACAGTCAGTTTAAAGTTGCTGTCAGTTACAACTGAAAGAGTCCCCATAATATAGTCACTGTGGAAGGCAGCCCAGGGACGGGAGAGAAGGTAGGTCAGAGTCCCTGGTGAGCTGGGGAAGCTCAGAGACCTGCAGTAATTTTTAAACAAAGCAAGGTGAAGTCGAATCAGATAAAATAATCAAGGAAAATTAAATCCTTGTAATATCTTTCTTAATTAAGAAAATATCAAAATATTATGGGCATCTTGAAATTCTTACCCTGTCACATCCTCTCATAAGCTGCTATATGAATCAACTGTCTTATCTCTGGGACAAAATACTGAGAAGAGGTTTATTTTGGCTCACCATTTCCAAGGCTTCAGTCCATGGTCTGCTGGCTCCATGGTAGAAAGTTCATGACAAAACAGTGTAGTGGAGCAAAGCCATTAAGCTTACGGCATCTGAGAAGTAGAGAACTGGGGAGCAGGGAAGAAGGGACCAGGGACCAGGTACAGACCCCAAAATCGTCCCCCCATGACCCACCAAGACACAGCCCAAAGTGTATTTTATTTATCTTTTAGGCATCAAGCCTATCAAGCTAACAATCAAGATTAACAAACAGAGATGCTAAAGCCCATCTGACTGAACTCCTTATACATGCAAAAATAGAAGCTCAGAGAGCTAAGACTTGCTTGAGGTTTCCTGGCTGGTGATTGGCAAGCATCAGTCATCAAATCAGTAAACATTTGTTAGGCCTATATCATGTTCACAATCTTGCGGTAAGACCTGGGGATACTATACAACAGGCATTGGTAAAACATGGCCCACTGCCTATTTGTTTTATTGAAGTTTTATTGAAACACAGCCCTGTCCTTTTGCTCATGGATTTTTCTGGCTGGCATTTGTGCCACAGCAGTAGTGCTGAATGAACTACCACAGTGACTAAGCGACCTGCGTAGCCTAAAATATCTACTCTGTCTTTTTTTTTTTTTTTCTTTTTTTTGCAGAAAATGGTCAAAATATCTGCCAACCCCCACAATAGGGAATAAAGAAGCCATGAAGCTTCTACTTAGAGACAAAACAGTCTCCAAGTGGCAGGTCACAGACCCCAGTGCGCAGGCCAAGTGACTCTGGATTTCTCTGGAGTGATTTAATTTGAGTCTCCATTTTCAGGAAATGATGGGATCTTATTTTCACCCCCTTTCCACAAGCAGATTTGAAGTTTGGGAGTTTGTGTAGGGCAGAGGCTTTGAAGAAGTGGGGTCGTGGTCTCAGGGGCCTCCTGGCTGGCTTTGGTCCTTGATCCCAGTTCATGTGGCAGCTGCGATGTGAGGTCACCCCTCTGCCTGTCCTTAGGGCACCTGCGGACCCGTGCTGAGTCCTTGGCATCTGTGACCAATGGCCTCTGATTGCTCCCTTCCAAGCTGTGGGCCCAGGGCTGCTCAGGCGTGGGCCACAGGCCCCTGTCTAGAGCCACCTGTCCTCTGGCGTCTTCCTGCCTCTTCACACTTCCCAGGCACAGCTCAGGCCGCTGCCCTCTCTCAGCACCCACTGCTGCCGCCTCTTTCCAAGTCACCTCTGCCCCCTTTCTGGAGCATGACAGTGGCCTCCGAACTGCTCGTTCTAACCCCAACCTCTCTTCCACTGCTCCCAAAACCTAGCAGCACTGGGCAGACAGAATAATCTTTCCAAACCCAGGCTCTGCCATGACTGTGGGGCTCTGCATGAGCTACAGCCATTCTGCCCACTGCCCCTCCCAAGCTACGCCGCTCTGTCTGCCCCGCACCACCCCGCCCCTCCCCACCCATCAGACAAGGGAGTGGTTAGCTCATTTCCCACTGCTGTGCGCCTGGCGGCTGTTACAAACATGATTCCTATAGGACTGTTTCCTCCAGGGGAGTCCTGTTTTCCCGTATGTGGAGTACAGTCTGAGATTGTGACCTGGCTATGTGTGGTGAGAGGGTTGGGTCTGACCTCAGATTGTGGTGATCTACAAGGTAATATGGCAACTCTGGGAGCTTCCACTGCCCCCCTTTGGAGACCCAAAGACCCCTGGGTCAGAGGGGGAGGCTTTGTGGTTCATCTCTGCCCTCAGAAGCAGCCAGGGCAGCAGTCTTGACTTAAGAGTCTTTATTAGAAAATAAACACTATTAATGTACAAGAAATCTCATCCAAGGTTCAGTCAAAACATCTCTGTGTGGGACTGATGCCATCCTAATGGGTTCCAGATGTCCCTTGGTCTCGGTGTCCCAGTGACCTGTGGAAGGGAGGTGGGTGCTGGGGGAGACACGTGGTAGGTTTGGAACCCAAAGAGACACCTTGGCCACCCCGCTGTCTCTCTGGGTGGGAAGGCTTGGGGACCCCTCACCCCACCTTGCTGAGCCTCACCCGATTCCCTTCTATTGAGGCCCCTTTTCTTGAGTTCTATCGGGCAGCCCCCTTCTATTGAGTCTATTTATCCAGCCCTAGGGCCAGTTCAGGGGGTGGGTACCATTCCACTTTGAGTCAGAGCTGGGGGTCACTCCAGACCCAAGAGTACCACAGAGCAGCCCACCCTCAGCTCTGGAGAAGCTGGCATACCAGGGGTGCAGGTGGCTGTAAGAATGGAAGGAACTGCAGAGAATTTGCCAGAGATCAGAAAGGAAGATGCAGGCTAGGATTGGAAAGGCAAACCCAGAAATAGCTGCATTGGTACTTTTTTTCTTCTTTCTTTCTTTCTTCTTTTCTTTTCTTCCTTTCTTTCTTTTATTTATCTTTTCCTTTTTTATACTGGCGATGGTACCCAGGGCCTCAAGCATGCTAGCAAGTGCTTGACTACTGAGCAACAGCCCTAGCCCTTCGTAAATTTTATGTGGAGATGATCTTGCTATTTACCCAGGCTGACCTTGAACTTGTGATCCTCCTGTCTCAGCCTCCCAAGTAACTGTAATTCATAAGCTTATGTTATCATGCCCAACCTCTACTGACAATTTTTTAAAGGTCGCTAATCACCATTTTGCCTCCACACTTAGCACCTGGGCAGTCCTGATGGTCTCAGTGGAGCAAGAATAATCTCACCTCCAGACCTCTACTTTACCACTTTCGATGCCCGTGCAGGAGCACCGGGTCCTTAGCTTCTACAAACTTGTCACTTTGTCCAGGGTCACTCCCTGAGATGCTGTCCCTCATAGTAGCCTGGGACATCTGTCTCTTCCCCACTCTCCTTCCTTTTTGCTTTGTTCTCCTTCTCAATACTTCTCACTTCCTGCCACAGGTGAGGCATTTCTTCCCTGTCTCCCTCACTGGACTCTGTGAGCCCCTAGGAGACTTGGTCTTGTTTCCTGCTGGGTCTGCAGCATCTAGACCAGGCCTGGCACTTAGCAGGTGCTGGAGACACCTTCAGAGTCATGCGTGGTCATCAAACCATCAAACCACTGCTGCAGGGACAAGACTCTGAAACAAACTCGCTGAGCCCATCTGTTCAGGCTTGTGCCCTTGGGAAGCTGAGACTTCACCCCAACCCCGGCTGTCACAGCTCACCCCACCCCAGCATCCCTGGAGTCTCAGCAGGCGGCTGGCAGCTCTGGTGATGCCCCTGCATTGACCTTTCCGATGCGCTACAAGGGACCTGAGCACATGGAATGAACAACTCGTGTGCATTTGTGTCCTTCCCTGCCATGCCGCTGATGGTGTAGAGGAACAGTTTCAGTGGGGCCCAGCAATAACAAAGGCACTAACAGCATCCCTGGCTCATAGCTGCCGGGCCCTTTGGAGCCATGCACCAACTCTGGACAGAGGACAACATAGCACCCCATCCTACTAACACAGGAGACAGCTGAAACACAAGAGCTAACACTTACCCCAGGTCACTCTGGACCCAGCCTCACCTGAGGAATTTGAATGCAGGTTCTGCATCCTTGGATTATTCAAAGTATCCTCAGCATGCTCTGGAAGCCAAGAGAAGTAAAGCAGTACAACTGACCATGGAGCACGGCTTGAGGGGGAAGAACCCAGAGACACAGGTCCCTCTGGAGACTTGGGAGTAACTGAAACCCACGCATAGTCTTAGTTTTATTCCCGCTGCTAGAGTCAAAATCCATGCTTCTAGTCCCTCTGCTCCCCCGGAACTGTCCAGAAGCTAGAATCTGCGCTTAAAGGTTGCAAAGGGTCCTGCATTTCCTTACCAATCCTCCCTCCCTGAAAGAAGTGAAACTTAGAAATCTGTGATTTGTATGAGTATCCCAAGGTTTGGCTCTATCAACCAGATGGAAGCAGAGGCGAGAAATCCAGCTCTGGAGGAGAACTTAGCAACCCTGAGCCTGCTTGCTCTCCACTTCTCTCACTCCATTCCCCCCTTACTACTATTCCTTGCACACATCAGGCATCCAACACCCCAGGGCCCTCCGCAGCTGACCCTCTGCCCGGGACACAACTGACTCTTCCTGTCTTGGCTCCAATGTCAACCTCTCAATTAGACCTTGCTTTACCTGGCGAGTCTTCATAAACCAGGGTTTGTATTGACTTTAATCTATCCTCTGCCTCCACCTTCTGGAGCCTCAGTTTCACAGGGACTTTTGGCTTCCTACGGTCAACCCAGTGCCAGCACACAGGAGACGCCCAACTCACACACTCACCGGACAATTAATGTTCAGGACTGTCCCTACACACACTTGTTGTGGTTCTGGGGACTCACACTGGGGGCCTTCAACTGAGTGAAATCCCCAATCCTTTTTTAAATTTTTGAAACGGGGCCTCGGTAAATGCTAAATTGCTTGGGCTGGGCTCAGACCTGGGCTCCTCCTACCTAGGCCTCCTAGTGTGCCAGGATTACAGATGTGCGTCATATACCATGCCTGGCTAAGGGCGTTCCTGGCTAAGGGGAGCAAATCAAGGCTTGGCAACGTGAGGGACAGGCCATGTCCGCAGGACCAATTACAGTTTGTGCACAAGCTGAGGGGCAAAAAACAGCAGACTTCGTGAGCTCACAGAAACTTGAAATTCAGATGTCAGCGGAGGTGGTGACCCTCTGAAGGCTCTGGAGGACAATCTGTTCTTTGCTACTTCCAGCTTTTGGTAGCCGTAGGCCTATGGGTGCCTCTCTCCATCTCGGCCCGCATCTCCTGTCCCTGCATCCCTCCCCCCCTTCTGAGAAGGGTGTCAGCCGTTGGTTTAGGACCCCCCTCACCCCAGGATGACCTTTTCCCAACACCCTTAAGTAATTACATCTGCAATATCCTATTTCCAAGTTAGGTCACAATCTGAGGTTCCAGGTAGACATGAATTTGGGGGGACACTAGTCACCCGCCTTCAGAGGCAGAGCTGGTGTGCATCCAGGTCTGCCCCATCCCCCTGGCCCTGGGAGCTGCTGCAGGCTTGCTGCATGCCCGCGGCTGTGGCTGTCAGTCTCCGTGAACTTGTCAGGAAGGAGAGGAAAAAATAAACTGTGGGGTTAATGAAAGCAGCGAGATTATCCCAGCTGATCCCCTAATCCCCTGCTCTGAGCCGGGTTTCCAGCACCAGGCAAGGGCCCTTCTTTTCTTTTTCTTCAGGAAGTTTCTCCAGAGAAGCAACCCTTCCAAATTTAATAAGCTCCCCTCCCCCAGTTTTCCCTGGTATCACCCTGTAGCAGGCTGATTGTCAGGTTTCTGTCTCTACCCCATCATGGAGGACCCCCAAGGAGACAGAGGGGTGGAGCGAGGGATGCGAGTGGGTGACCACATGGTTGACGGTGTCTGAGCACGTGTACCCATGTGTGAGCGTCAGGCCTGTGGGAGGGGCATCTTGCTGGGACCGCCTGTGAAGGAAAGTGTGTATGCATAGGCTGATGTGAATGAGTGTGCAAACATGTCTGTAACTGCGTGTGTGTGTTTGTGTGCATGGATGTATGTCAGAGAGAAGACAGGTGAGTAGGCTGGAGTAAAACCAGACGACGTTTAGGATTTAAGTGAGCAAGTGTGAGCAGACACATGGATGTTTATGTGTGTGCAGCCAGTGCCTGTGGGATTGCGGGATATGAGTGCATAAACCAGAGTACATGTAACTCTGAGCGTCATGGTGAAGATATTGATGTCACCCCATGACTTCCCATTGGTCTGCTAGTTGGTGCACAGCCTGGCCCTCCCGTGCTTCCTCTCTGTCCTCATCACGTGCCTCCCTCACTTTCGTTCTCCCTCCTCTGCTCGTCCAGGGCTCTCGCGTGCTCTTTGGACACAGCAGGCTCAGCTGCCTCAAGGGCCTTTCTGTTCCTTCCGTCTCAGAACGCTTTTCCTCTAACATGCACTCTGTTCAAGCGTCACCTCAGCAGAACTTCCTGCTGCTGTCACCCCTGCTGTCCTGCAGAGCTCCAGTCCTCCTTCCCTGGGGTGGCAGAAGGACAGGAAGACTGGCCAGGAGGAGGGATTGGGTGGGATGACCCTAGGCGAACAGTGAAAACTCTAGGAAAATGTCACTGGCTTGATGAGATACCCTCAAATCACATGCAATTTTTTCTTGTCAAGTTTTGGAAGGCAAGTTTTCTAGAGTGTCCAGCTGAAGAATTTAGAAATCACCTAGTTCCGTGCGTCTTTCTTAGCTGGTGGTCATGAACTAGCATCCCTCCCCTTCGGGTGGTGAATGACAAACGCAGAGCCTTTAACCATCTCTAGCCTAGAGACCACGTACTCTGGAGCAGGCCCCGTGACCCAGCAGACATAGCTGTGAGCTTGGTTGGGTCCGGGGCGAAGGCGGGTCCCTCGCTGTTTTTCGTCTCTGCCATCTTCCATGTTGGCTTCAGATGGACAGCAACCTGTCTGCATGATGGCTTGGGGCATCCGCGCATGCTAGGAAGCTGGCTCAAACCACAAAAGTCAGAGGACTTCGGCCACGCCCCACAGGCTGATCCTGGGGATCCCGAGGCTTTGCTAGAGCAACCCCCAAGGGCCTTTATTTCTCTGTCGCTGTGACTTGGCGCTGTGAGAATGTCCTCCAGCCTGACCTCCCACAGGGAGCTCTAGGGGAGCAGCATGGAGAGGCACAGTCCTCAGAGACCTTGCAACGAGCTGTGCGAGAAGCCAGCACCTCCTCCCCGCCTCTTAAATTGGAAAACCCGATGCATTCCTGGGGCAGGAGTTACTGTTGAGAGGGAGCAGTGTGTCTATTTGGGATGGCGAAAATGTTCTGGAAATGGATAATAGTGATGGCCACGGAACAGTGTGAGTGTACTTCATGCTGCTGAAAGTGCATACTTTTAAAATGGTTAAAATTTTAATTTTCATGCTATGTATATTTTACTACAATTTAAAAAAAATACCAAAAACATCAATAAATCCTTTCTGTGTTCAAATCCATTCAAAGTGGGTTCTTACTCTTCCCTCCACCAGACCATGGCAAAGCCAGTTACACGCCTGCAGCATCTCCAAGTCTATCTGTCCCTTGTCCCATCTCCTCATGGGCTACACTAGCAAGCACAGATCTCTGGACAAGGGCTCTGACAGGTGCTCATGTGCTTTTCTCTTCTGGGTGACACATCTGCATATTTTCAGGGGCTCTGCCAAGAGAGCTCAAAATCCTAACTTGTGACTCCAAAGGTGAACACCATAGCCCAGGCACATGGGAGTCACAAGACTTTGCAACAAACTTGCAAATGGATTCATGCCACGAACAAGCCCTCCACGATCCTGGATGCACCTAAGAGTGGCGGGGGGGGGGGTCGCTCCTGGTGAGCCCACCAGCAGCCTCTGAGGACTCCCCACCCCATAGCAAAGGACCTTGCTTCCCCACAGGGAGCCTAGGGTGACCTTCACACCCACTTACCCACTCAGCCTGGCCCTCAATCACTTCTCCTCCTGGAGTTTCATTTCTCAGGGCCATTCCGTGTGATGTCCTGGCGACAGGTGCTGTCAGGCAATGAGGCCCTGGCAAGGCAGGCAGATGCGAGCTGTCCTCCCTCCTCACCTTGTCTGGCTCCCTTCCTCTCTCTTCAACCTCAGAAGGGCAGTTACAGCAACAAGCAGCATTTCTCATCCAGCTGCAGCCTCTCCAGCATTTCTGACATCTGCTCTTCTAGACAAGAGGTTTCTCAATTCCTTCAGGGGCTGGGACAACGCTTTCCCAGCTTCCTGCCTCCTAATTTTGGCTGCCAAAGCTCTAGGTCAGTGGTGGCAGACCTACAGCATGCATGTTGTAGCAGGCATACAAACTCTCTGTTGGCAGGTGAGCCACGTCGCCCCAGCAGCCCAGCATCGGGTAACAGGTAATTTTTTCCAAACTAAAACCTCGGTATTCAGATTTAATTGCAGTGTTGTCACTTGGTGATAAATAAGTGGATTTGGGGTTGTAGTCTGGGCATTCGGTCTCTAAAATGTTCACCGTCACTGCTCCAGGTCAGCTGTCATATGCTTTCTTTCACTTGTCTGCTTATTTACTGATCATGGCCCCTGCAACCTCTCTGACCTCATTTCTACCTTTCTGGCTCAGGAG
The DNA here is from genome assembly GCA_004363535.1 of Dasyprocta punctata. Taxonomy (NCBI): domain Eukaryota; kingdom Metazoa; phylum Chordata; class Mammalia; order Rodentia; family Dasyproctidae; genus Dasyprocta; species Dasyprocta punctata. The sequence continues at coordinate 7,389 of RJWM01019667.1, read as the reverse complement.
TTTGGTTTCTCCTGCCTGGATATTGCTTTTGTATCGTAAAGTTGAAAAACTGTAACAGGAAGCACCAAATAGGAAACTCTCTGTAATACCTTGATGCATCCCACAGAACCATCCCGGGGGGCGGGGAAAACGATGTGATGACCTAGGGAACATGGTGGGGAGCAGGGCTGAGAGTGTCTGCAGGGTGAAATAAGTGAATAAGCAAGCGTTTCAGTCACTCACTAATTCCACAGTTATGAATACCTACAAGATGGAAAGTGCTAGTGACAGAATGACGACTTAGACATAGGCCTTGGGCTTGTGGCGCTGGGATCTGAGAGGGAGGATGGGGAGGCCAAGCGAGATATGGATAATCCCAAAGTCACTTGTATAATTTTAGTCATAGCACAGGCTGCAAGGAAACCAGGAGCACTGGGTGCAGCATGGGCACCTGAAGTGGAGTAAGGCAGGAGAGAGGGATCTCCTTCTGAAGACCATACTGAACCTGAGCCCGTTTAGACAAATTGGTGGAAAAGCACCCCAGAAAGAAGGAACACCATTACAAAGGCCCTGAGGGGAGGAGTGCAGTCTGCTTGGGAATCCCTTCACAGAGTCCGTGTCCTGCGGGCCACTCCCTCTCCAGCTGCCTTCCCTGTGTCTCTGTGGGGCAGCTAACAGTCGTCTCACACAGAAGAGCACATCTGAAAACAAGTCTTAGCTTTCATTATTAGCCTGGTTTTGCCCACAAACTTTTTTCCCAGGCAGATTGTGCCACTTGCACTGTCCCTAGCTAATCAAATGTCACCTTGTCAGAAAAGATCCCATCGCCTGCCCCATATGAATGTGAAGTAACAGCCCTTCCACCACCACCTTCTATCTCCCACCCACACTTTGTTCTTTAGCACAGGAGCAGCACTGCATTGGTGTCTGGACTCTCTGTATTGTCTCCGTCCCTGACTGCAAGATCTTTGAGGGGGACAAAAGTGGCTATGTCCCCTGTGATGTTCTCAAGCCCTAGGACAGCTAGTGGGATATAGTTAGGGCTCAGTTGTTATGGTTTGAATATCAACTGTTTCCCCAAAGGCTCACATGTTCAGAGGTGGGCATTTGGAAGAGGATTGGATCATGAGGACTCTCATTTTATCAGGGGAGTAATGTATTGATGGGTTCATAATTTGATGCCATTCTTTGGAGATGATGGAAATTTAGGAGGTGAGGTTTACTTAGATGAAGTAGGTCTCTGGGGGCATGGCCTTTAATCCTATCTTGTCCCTGGCCCCTTCATCTTTGATCCTCTCCCAGCTGCCACAAGGCGAGCATCTTTGCTCTACCATGTCTTGCCACCATGATGCTCTGTCTCACCTCAGGCTACAAACAATGAAGCCAGCTGACACCATGGACTGACACCTCTGAAACTGTGAACCAACATAAACCTTTCCTCTACACTGAGTTTCTCATATATTTTTCACAGCAGTGAAAAACTAACATACCAACAAATATCAGTTTGACTAAATAAACACATAAAAACATGAATGGATGGATGAATCCTGTCTCCAATATCAGACTGAGTGAGCCAAAGGCTAGGAACGTTTGTTCATGATTCTAGAACTCAGGCTACTTGAGAAATAGCCATTTGCACTTGTAATGGACACGTAGTTAGGGCAGCACCTCGATCTCCTATGGCAGCTTTTCCTCCATGGTGTGTCTCTGAAGCAGGACCTGGACCTGTGATTCCCTTCTGCCCTCTGGAATATTGCTGAAGTAGCAAGACACACATGATTGTGAATCTGGACATGTTTCTGGGATGACAATACATAGGATGCAGGAACTGTTTTCTTGGGACTCCCTCTCCCTTGCTGGTTTTCAAGAAACAAACTACCATAAGTAGACCCACATATTGGGGAAGTTTATTCAGGGAGAAGCCCTGCTCAAGATCATAGATATATAGTGTTTTAACTGGCAAATTTGGGGCCAGGAGTTTGGCTCAGTGGCTTAAGCACCTGTCTGGCAGGCATGAGGTTGTGAGCTCGATCCCCAGTGCCATAAAAAATAAATAAACTGGCAAATTTGTAGTGATTTGTATGGAGTAATTGATCACTAGTATGGCACTCACTTTTCAGAATTGTCAGTATGAGAACCACATGTATGTACCCGTGACATCTGTCTGTTAAATATCAATTGTTTCTTATTCATTAGACAAAATAAATATACATAGAAATCCGACATTTTCTTCCCACGCCCCAGTGATGTTATTCACCAGACAACATTTGACAATGTCCGTAGACATTTTTGTTTGTGTCGTGACTGTGCTGTGGGCGCTGCTGGCATCTAGTGGTTGGAGACCAGGCTGCTGAAGAACCTAAAAGGTACGGAAGAACTCCTCCCAACAAAGAACTGTCTGGTCCAAAATGTCAATGGTTGAGAACCTCTAGTCTCTTGGGAGTGGTTTCAGGGTTGGTTCAGCGATGTTGGGACTCTGAGTCGGTGCCTCTGTGTTCGTTTTGGTGCTCACACGCTGATTGCAATATAGTTGCCATGACTCCAAACATCACGTTTGTCATTCCAAAGAGAAACAAATCTACCCATCTTCTCCCTCTTGCTCTTCTTCTCTTAGAGGAAAAGTTTTTGTTATAGGACCAGTGACACACGCTGGATCACATATTCAGTCCGAGTTTAATCACAGCCCAAGCGATTCAGAGGCCCTGTGAGTGGCTTGAGTCACCTGACTCATTCCATGGGGCTGCACTAGTACTCTGGAACAAAGTCAGAGTGATATGGGAAAGAAGCAGGAACGACTGTTAGGAAGTCAGTTCAACCATCAATACCCATCTTTGAAAATTATTTCATTTCCCCTTCTTATTGCCACAACCTCCAAAACTAAACCAGTAAAAATATGCCTTCTTCTTTCTTCCAGTCGCTTCCCATCCAGAATCCTGCCATTGCCAATCTGACCCCACTTCTTCCCCTTGCTGGAGTAAGGAGGTGTCCCCTGCTTTGGCTCCTATGTGTGCCTCTGAGACCATCTCAACTGGGCTCCCCCACAGCATCCTTTCAACAATCAGGCCCCTCACCTTCCCGCCAGACTTAAAGCTGCTCACAGCTGAAGGGATGTCCAAGTTCACTCAAGGGCCTGACCCCAAGACGGCAGGCAGGAGTCATGCGGCTGGAGCTGGCCCACAAAAGCCAGACAGCTGTGCACATCCTTGGGGCATAGACGAAAAACAGATACTGAATGTATCTGGTTAGAAATGAGGATTTTCTGGTTCGGTTATGCCTGTCATTTTGAATGTCTCTTCTAATATTTACAGCATTTATGCAGCTGACGTTGTCAGTTTCACCCCCAAGAAGCAACTTGGCAAACCATCCTCAGAGTGTGACCCGGAGGCCTTGGAGTTCTCCACCAGTCTCAGTCCCTCTTAAACCTTTGTTGGAGCCCAAGTCTGGGTGAAGACGCCTGTGCACGCGAAGGTTTATGGAGCTGCCGAGGACCTGTCCAGCTGAAGGAAGAGCCAACCTGCACAGTTTCCTTGATTCAGCTCTGTTCTGTCGACACCCCCACCCATGCAGGCCCCCGATCTCACCATGATCCTATTTCTTTTCCTCCTCTCATGCTCAGTCATTCCTTTTCCTAACTAGAAAACACACCCCCAAACTACTTTCTTCTCGGACAGCTGTGTCCATCGCTCTGGTCCCAGCCACCATCATCTCCAAATGACTGCGTCACCCCTCACAGGTCTTCTGGTTCCTGTCCCACTGCCTGCTTCTAGCCATTCTCTATCTGGCAGACAGGGAATCCATCAAAAAAGTAACTGGTCCAGGGCCCGCCCACTCACTTAAAAATCCACAAATGACTAGTGACTGCATTTAGAATAAAATCCAAATTCCAAGCAGCAGCCTTCGAGCCCTGCATGGTCTAGTCCCCAGGGACCTGGTTCCCTATCCCTTCCCCTACCTGGTCCCACTTTCTCAGCTGCCTCCAGTCCCTAGGTTTCCTTAGCTCCCTAAATGCTGACAGCTTAGACCACCGCGCAGTAGCCGTAGGAGTCACTGCTTCCTCCCTCACCCAGGAATGCTCAGACCTGCCATGGCTCCCTCTCAAATGCCACCTCCTGGAAGGCTTCCAGAACATCCCAGATTCAGGGTCCAACCTGCCCAACAGCCACCATCATGCCGCCCCTTCTGTTTCCCCCTTCGCTTTTCTTCTGTTGTTTCTTCCTTCCTTTGGTTGCCACTTCTCTCCCCTTACTAGGGTGCTCTGTGTGTGACGACAGGCAGCTTTTCTAATTTGTTTGGTACTATTTCCCAAAAGCTAGACCCCAACACACTGTAGGTGCTCAATAAATTGTTCTTGAATTAATTAATGAAGCTCATTAGTGGCTCCTTCCCCAAGAGCCATCCTGACTTCCCTGGCTGAGGACTCCTGCCCTCTCTGAGCACTGCTCCACGTCTCCACTCCTTTGGAGTTCTGGGATCACTGTGACTCTTCAGACTCCAAGCTCATTGTGGGCAGACCCTGGTCTAGGCTCAGCTTGGTCCTCGCAGAGTAAGTGCGGGATGGTGCGGGGAATAAAGCATCGAGCATCAGTAACAAAACTCTCCCTGCACAGAGGCCCGCTCAACTCTCTGTGTTGTGCGAGCCCCAAACTGTCCAGCTCCTAACAAAAGGGCAACACCTCTGAGGCTGTGCTTCCATCTCTAGAACCTTCTCTGCAACAAGTGTGAGGAAGATGTGCACGTGGAGAGAGGTTTCCTGCTGCACACCTGTCCCGGTGGTGGGGGTGGGGTGGGTCTTACCTAAAAGCTCATTTGGAGGGAATGGGCACAAGCACCATAGATCTGCTTCTCTTATGAAATATTATGGGGTAATATAAAAGAATTGGGAGGCTGTGTGTGTTGCCATGGAAATGCTTAGAGGCTTTGTTTTCAATTGAGCACCTGCTATGTACCAGGCACTATTTTAAGTATCTGAGATATAACAGGGAACAGAGGACAGAAGTCTCTGCTCAAGTCAAGGGAGACAAACATAAAAACTAAGTCAAAGAAATAATATGCCAGATGGTTGGTAAGTGCTACGGAGAAAAAGGAAATAAGAGGGAGGGAGGGGAGGTTGCTTTGTTGTCTACAAAGCCGCATGGAGACAAGGGTCTTGGGCAGAGTGGGAATCTGGTCTGGGTTTTGTGGGGTGACTGATATAAGGGGTCAAAGACCTGATGAGTTCGTCCCGGTGGTCTCCAGATAGGTCGAGGTAGGCAGTGTACATGTGGGGGAGAGGCAAGATCTTGCTGAGAGTGCAGAGCCCAAGGCCTCCCCAAACCTGCGGGTATATTGAAGGGGCTTGGGGAGGCACCCAGTGCTGTGGGGAGAAAGCCAGGGCTCCCCTTCTTCTGGCTTCCCTGGCTCTCACCAAGGGGTGATGTGGTGGGGAGAAAGGGGGGAGGGGCAGGGAGCCGAGGGAAGAGCGGGGAGGGGAGGGGGAGAGAGAGAGAGAGTTGGGATGTGATCCCCTCCCCAGCTCCCTGTCCTGTACCCCAGACTCACTAGGTGCTTCCCGGCAGGTGACAGTTCCTGGCGGGTGGCTCTGTCTCTGCCTGTCTAGCACTAATTACTCCCTCCCTGAAGTCTTCAGACCTGGTGGCAATGACTCCACACTGATGCCTCCCCAGGCCGCCAGTCCATTCTCTATGACTTTAGCCACTGGACCACAGTCTACAGGTATTCCATTCATTCGACTCTGTTACCCAGGCAAACTGTGCCGCCTGTGTTCTGATGGAACGCAGCTGTGCAAAGCCAAGTTCTGCAGGCACAGAGACCTGTTTAGCTGCAAACACCAAACTATCCATACCTGTACCCCAGGGAATAAGATAAGGGAGGGAAAATGGGTGGCTGTTTGGTTTTCATAAGTATTGTTTTGTCATCTAGAAAACTAAACCCACAGCAGCCAGGACAGTCACGCTACCCAGGCAGGCAAAAGGGGACATATAGCCCTCTTGGGCTTGTGTGTGGAGCTCGGGGATGCCTGAGCCTTGGGAGGTGATCAGAAAATATACAGGAAACAAAGGAAGGAAGGAAGGAAGGAAGGAAGGAAGGAAGGAAGGAAGGAAGGAAGGGATGACTGGAGGGAGGCAGGGAATGGAGGGTGGATTCACACAAATGCTCTAGGTTGCAGAGCTATTTCCTTTTAGTTCACACCCTCACACTTGGTTCAGAAACAGAAGCCTTTTAAATCCCCTCTCAAATGTCCCTCTGGCCTGCTACTTAATTAAATGACCCCATAATGAAATTTCTCCCCGTTGAATCTGTGTTTAATAATTAATTGACCTTGTCAGCCCAGCCAGGCCTGGAGTCTCATCAATTATGTATCTTTCCCTTCTGCACTCAGTGCTCACCTCCAGGAAAACCTGGGAGAGGGCCAGAGAGATTGGAGGCCGGGAAGGGCCCCAGGGGTGGGGGGCCCCAAAACGATCTCCATGGTGGGGCTAGGGAGGGAGGGATGAGAGGGGCAGATCTATCTTAGGCCTGAAGCTTGCATTATGGGGTGCATGATCTTTAAGAAGGCCAAACCCTCACATAAAATTAGGCATGAAAGTAAATATTTGTTCAAAAAAGAGAACTGACAACCAATTACTAGTTTTTTAAACAGTGGTACAAACTTTGAAATGTATAAAAAAGGTATTTTTTTTATTTGACAACTGCTCATCATACTTTAAGAGTTATCAATTCAGGGCAGATTTAACATCAGTCACTTCACAAGAAAATTCGAAATGGTGAGATGGCTCAGCTCAGGTAGGAAAGAAACTTGAAAATTGCCCCCCAACCATTTGGGTCATAGACTTCTTGATCATTTCTTCTTGCAAATATCATTTTTCTACAGAGGAAAGGAAGATCATACATTGTATTGTCTAGAAAGGCTAATCAGAGAGAAAGAACATCTGACAGTCTAGAAGTTTCTTTTGGCTTTGCCACCTGGTATTGGTAATGTCACCTAAGGTACTAGCTTGGTAGGGCTTCCATAAGACAGTACTTCAGACTGGAGGACTTAAATGACAAAAATAGATTGTCTCACAGTTTGGAAAGCTGGAAGTCTGAGATTGAGATACCAGCCGGGTTGGCTTCGTCTGAGGCCTCTCCTCGGCTAGTGTATGGCCACCTTCTCTGTCTTCACGTGTGTGTCTGTGTCCTAATCCCTTATAAAGACACCAGTCATACTGAATTGGGCCCACCCTAATGAGCCAGCTCACACCTAATTACCTCTTTCAAGACTATCTTTTTTTTTTTTTTTTTTTGCGGCACCGGGGATTGAACTCACAACCTCGCGCTTGCCAGGGCAGGCGCTTAAGGCACTGAGCCAAACTCCCGGCCCTGGTTTTTTGAGGCAGGGTCGCACTATGTAGCTCAGGCCGGCCTTGCACT